>LPNX010437675.1:1001492-1138044 GCA_001517045.1 Pseudotsuga menziesii
AAATATGCCAATCTAGGATGTAATTAGCCAATGAGTCAACAACTACATTATGTTCCCTAGGGATATGCCTATAAGCGATGGTTTCAAATGATCTTTCTAACAGACGTACTCTCTGAAAGAGGCGGATAAGCATAGGGTTTGTAATGGTGTAGACATGGTTCAGATGACAAACCACATGTTGCAAGTCCATCAAGACTACTAGATTGCGAACATTTTGGGAGGTAGCTTCAACTAGAATACTGATGATTGCTTGATACTCAGCGATGTTATTAGTAGTGGGACCTATACACGCCGCTCCTGAACTGACCAAATCTTCAGCCGGGGAATAGAGGACCCAAGCACCTGAGGCGAGATTCAAGGTGTGGCGACAAGCACCATCAGTGAAGCTGTAGAAAGCCATATGCATGACCAAAACATGGTATAAATAGATGCGGATACTAAACTCAAAACCATCTTGAAAATACTAAAAGCACACTAAAATCCAAGCAATATACATATATACAAGATACTATCCAAGAAAGACCTAGGCATATTACCTTTTCAGGTACAACCCATTGTGAGGTTGCCCCAAAGGGATTCCATCATAATCAACAAGCTCATAGGCTCTTTTCTCTAAAACCTTAGAAACAACAAAAGGTTCATACCACATGGACTCGAACTTACCCTTCCCTAGTTTGTCATATCTCTGGTTGTAAGTCAAAACTAGGTCACCCTCGTTAAAGGCACGAGGTTGGACGGATTTATCATACTGTGCCTTGACACATTTCTTATGTGCCTCATTAGCCAAGGTAGGATCTCTGTGAGTCTCATCAAGATTATTCAAGTACAAAAATATTTCTTCCTCTATGGAAGTGTCTACGAGAAGTTCGATGACAAGTTGTAAAGATGGAATCTAACATTGAATCGGTAAGACAACTTCAAGTCCATAGACAAGCTGGAATGGTGAGAAACTAGTGGTTGTTTTCACCAAAGTCTGATAATCCCAAAGAGCGGAGAAAAGAACGTGGTGCCAGTTGCATTTATGATATCCAACCATCCGACAAAGCATAGTTTTCAAAACTTTTTTAATGGCCTCTACCTAACCATTAGCTTGTGGATAATATGGCGTAGAGTTTTCATGGCAAAAACCTAGCTTGGCACTCAGTTCCTCCATCATTTAATTACGGAAATGGGATCCGTGATCAATAACAATATACTACGGGACTCCAAATCTAGCTATGATATGATTGAACAAGAAGAGAGCACCAGTCTTACCATCTTCCGCATATGTAGGCATGGCCTCAGCCCATTTTGTAACATAGTCAACGGCTACGATGATGTAACCATGCCCCCCAACTAAGGTAGGCTTACAATGCATGAAGTCAATCCCCCATTTGGAAAATGGGCCAATGGCAATGACAGGGTGTAGTGGAGCAGGATGAGTGCACTTTTTGGGATAAAAGTGTTGACAAGGTGGGAATTTCTTAATAGCCTCATGATAGTCTTTGAAGACGAAAGGCCAAAAATAGCTAATGCAAAGGATTTTCTAGGTTGTAGCCATCCCAGATAAATGACTGCCACATGCTCCATAGTGGCAATCATTCAACACATGTTCAACCTCCTCATGGGTGAGGCATCACCGGAGAATGAAATCAATCCCACGTCTATACAAGGTATAATTCAAGATGAGGTAGTATTTCATGTGGTAACGGATATGGCGGTGATTGTCAAAAGATAAATGCGGCTAAAATCGTTGTGTTTGTAGATAAACAATAAAATATCCATACCATGGACCAGTAGTGCTAATCAAGAACGAGAATTCATCTGGAAATGAATCATTGCGCTCAGATTCCGTCGAAGCATAGGGAAGATCACACACGAGCTCAGCAAAGACCAAGGATTTCTTTGATGTGGCTTTGGAAAATTTCAGATCAAATTCCTGTAGATGACTATCCATTGAGAGTAATTGCCCCCGAGCACCTGACGAGTCAGGATGTAATACATCGGGTTTTGGTCTGCCAATACAGTGGTTGTGCAGAGCAAAATGTAGTGACAAAAATTTTGAATGGAAATGACCATGGCCAATGCTAACTTTTCCACACATGAATAGCGAGTTTCAGAATCCATGAGATTCTTATTGGCATAGTAAATCATGTGCTCCTAACCGTTGGGATTTTCCTACACCAAAACCATAGCAATGGTAGTAGCGGAGGCAGCAATATGCAAGAGAAAATCCTTTGAATAATCTGGGGGGTGAATCACAGGTGAATGGGTCAGAGCATGTTTAAGATTATCAAAGGCACATTGGGCTTGGTCATCCCAGAAGAACGGGGTGTTCTTCTTAAGGAGACGCATATAACCGTGTGTTTTCTCTGCGAAATTGCACATGAAACGGCGGAGAAATTTTTCCTTCCCTTGCAAACTTTAGAGTTCAAGGAGATTGGTTGGGGCTGGTAGAGCTAAAATGGTGGAAATTTTCAGAGGATCAATTCAGATGCCATCTTTGGATACCACAAAACCTAGCAGACGTCCCGTCTCAACGCAAAAAACACATTTATGCGGATTGAGCCATATATTATAATGACGGCATCTCAAGAATATCTCTCTAAGATGACCAGGGTGGTCCTCCCGTCGTTGTGAATGAGCAGGGAGGTCATCAAGGTACGGTTCAACAATATGTTTAATATCATGAAACGCATAGGACATCGCACGCTGGAATGTGGCTCCAACATTTTTCAAGCCAAAAGGTAACTTCTTATATGCAAAGGTTCCCCATGGGAAAATGAATGTCGTCTTATGCTGATCGGTGGGTAATATCTCAATTTGATTATAGCTAGAGAATCCATCCATAAATGAGAAGATGACACTTCCAGCATAGTTGTCGATAATCTGATCGATGTGCGAAGTAGGAAAGTTGTCCTTGGGACAAGCTTTATTCAAATCCCTAAAGTCAATACAGACTCTAATGGTGCCCTGCTTTTTATTGACAGTGACAATGTTTGATACCCATTCCATCAGGGGTACAGGGTAAATAAACCCAGCTTTGAGAAGTTTCTCAATTTTAGCTTTAATAGCTGCGCCTTCCGAGGATGGACTTGCCTTAGTTTTTGCCTAACAGGTTTAGCTGTGGGATAGGTTTTAATCTCATGGACCACTATGGATGGATCAATTCCTGGCATCTCTTCATAGGACCAGGCAAAAATATCACAGAATTCTTTGAAAAGTGCCTTGTATGCTTCAGATTCTTCTGTCGAGTAGTTCTGCCCAACATGAACATGCTCGATGGTATCAGGCTTGGCTGATATATCAATCGGATTCGTCTGAGTAATGTTGAAAAGGTTTCCTTCAGAATCTGTGTCTTACAACAATATAGGACTTTGGGGTATGTTGACAATATCAGTAGGAAACAAGGATGCATAGTCATGGTTAACCAAACTGGTGTTGGGGAGGAACATGGATCTATGATGGTGATCCTCCCAAATGGACTCATCCGTACTCATGATCTCCAGAATAGACTCGTCGGACGAAAAATTCTTCGAGAGATAATCTAGAATAGGAAGAGAAGGTTCTAACCAGTATGGTAAATGGTAAGGATCCAAAGTCACTAGATGAAGGTCATCAGTGTGATCATCGAAAAAGGTTTGAATGGTGTCATACATTGCTTTGTGTGAACTCAACGAGGTGGACTCAACAACTTGTTTACCCTTAGGCTCACCATCAAATGAGGCAATCATATGGACTGTCATGGTGTTTATGCTAGGAGGAGTGGATGGAAAAATCCCCATAAGGGATGAATCCTTCAACATGCCTACCCCAATCGATTGGTAAGGAGGAGGGGACTGGCCTAACATGGGAATGTTATTATCCATGGAGGTAGTAACATCCGGCATACAGAAATCAAGCTGTTCAATGGTAACAATTATCCCTAGATACGTAAATTGGACTGTTCAGAATACTGTTGAAGCGAGAGTAGTCATGGCGTAGAACCAATTTCTTCCTAGAAGGAGGTTGTAATCTAACAGGGCAGCTACCACTTCTACTTGAATGGAAATGGTTTTTCCCCCAAGCTCGACCGCTAGGGCTGATATGAGACCATGGGGCTAGAAACCCCGTCTGTCAAAGGCCTTGAGAGTCATAGGTAATGTTACAAGCTCGAGAGAGTTGAGAGCTTTCCAACAAGAAAGAGACAAAACCGAGGTCAAAACTCCTTCATCTAGAACTGTCCGAAAAACTCTCTTTCCAACTACTTTCATAATGATCTGAAAATCAATTTTATGAGGTAACCTAGACTTATAGTTCTCAACATTGAAATGAATCAAATTAGTATTATCTGGGTCTAAAGCTCCTAATGTTGTCAACAAGTTTCTGCGTTGTGTAGGACAACTTTGGAGTACTTTTAAGGTAGACATTGCACAAGGTGCCTGAGCGAGATCTTCAACTACATTATAAAATTGAGCAGCTCGGGCATTGGGGTTAAAGACAGCCTTCCTAAGAGTACTCTTGGGTGGATGCAAAATCATGTCGAGAGTAGGCTTCTCGATGGATAGGGGGACAGTAGACGAGGATTCAGGAGAACTAGTAGAGGGAGATTTCCCTAAAGAAGAATGATCTTATTTCTTGTTTGCGGGTTTGTCATAATTCTGACTTTGAGTTTGCAGATTAATGGTATCCAAGGACATCATACAAATTTCCTTTGATGAACTAGAGTTACCCTGATTAGACATGTGATCTATCAGTTGTTGTTGAGAGGGAAAAGGATCCGTGACTACTATGGGTGTGGGATTTGACTTCAGAAATTGGGAGATTTCATCCCGACGGGGACACCCTTTTGAGAAATGGTCACCTTCGCATAGCGAATAGGGATATTTTTCCTTTCTTCTCCCTTTATCGTTATCATTGTTGGTTGGTCTTGGATTCTCCTGTTGGTTTCTGGGTTTTTTGTTCTTATTTTTACCCTTCTTTTTATTATTGCCTAAGGTTTGAGTATTTTGAATAGAATTGACCTCGGTGAAAACCTTAAGAGTCAAAGGAGTAGGGGTGGCAGTCTGGGGTTGCTTAGTAGGTTTTGCTGACGGGGACTGGATTGAACCAACAATCCCATCAACAGGTACTTCTGTTGGTGGCTTGGCTGGATCGATGCTTGGGCGAGAAGCTTGAGGAATTAAGTCATAAAGAGTTCCAGACTAGGAATAGACCAAGTCTAGGTACTGGGCTCTACTAATAGCCTGCTCTTTAGTAACTGCACCGCCCATAGCCACATCTCAGGAAATTGGAGGCAACAAAGATTTGGTAAACCAATCAGCTAATAACTGATCCGGAATAGGAGCCTTAATAAGCCTTCTCCGCCTTCTCCATTCATGAATATGATCATATATGCGGGTGGAGGTGTTATGTTGCAGAGAAGTTAAGAGATTAGTACCCATTTCATAACGAATAGGGAGCTGAAAGTGTGTAAGAAATACAGTTGCCAACAAGCCAAAATCCACAAACGAATGTTGTGGGAGTTCAATGTACCACTTCGTGGCTGTACCGGTCAAAGTTCACTGAAAAAGTTGTAACCGAACTGAATCATCCATGAGGGAGTTTAAAGAACACCACAAATGGAATGTCATGACATGGTTTTTCATATCATCTCCCTAATTCCCATCAAAATTCGGGATGTCCAATGGTAACTTTACCGGAATGGGAGGCCACGAGGGATTGTGTCGAATGGGGTCATTAATCAACTTGGACAAATAAGGCAAGTCCAAAGTTATTAGGAAAGGTAACTGACAGTTGGGTTGCACGTACTGGTAATGTTGATATGGAATATAATTACCAGTAGGACCATAAGTCGACTGATAGACAGGTTGTTGTGACAAAGAACTAGTGGAAAATTCGCCCGTAGGGGGTTGATTTTCGGGATCATGACCGGTAGGACCACTAGGGCCTCCAGGACCACCAGGACCATTGGGAACACCAGGACCACCGGGACCACTAGGAGGCGGGCCACCAGACCCTCCAGGGCTGCTAGGAGGTAAACCTCCAATGCCTCTAGAACCACTAGGAGGAGGGCCACTGAACCCTCCAGGGCCATTAGGAGGAAAGCCACCAAGCCCCCTAGGACCATTAGGACCAAAAGGAGGAAAACCACCAGGTCCACTGGGACCATTAGGACCCCCAGGGGAAGGACCTCCATAAAGTGGTCCTCCCACACCTCCCGCGGTATGTATAGGTATCCCCCCCATAGCTAGCATGTAAGACCAGTTAGGTTTCCCCCATGGCGTAAAAGTATTATTAGGGTATGGATTTCTAGCATAAGGCATTCTTGTAGGATTAGGTGGATGATTAATGTTTCCTATAGGTATTTGATAACCATAAATTCCAGAATATTGACTAGTTACAGGTTGTGCCCCCAAGGGCTGATCTAAACTGGATGGGGGATAGAAGATTGATTGGTTCCAGGTTGTGCCCCCAAGGGCTGACCTAAACTGGATGGGGGATTAACCACATTATTGTGGGTGGGAGGGACATAAACTATAGATGGTTCTATATTAGAGGTCTGCCCTTGACTAGGTACAACTCCAGTGCTAGATAATGTAGGTCGTCTCGGGGGTTTCCCCCGGCACTAGAACGTAATGACGGAATGGGAATTGAAGGTTAGGCCCCAGGTGCAGAAGACCTGGGAGGGTTGGGAACAGACATAACATGGGAGGTGGTAGGCTTGATATTTTGACCTAGGTTGTGTGGCATTACTGCGTGATCTATAATTAGTTCAATGGGTCTCATAGAATCGGCAAGTGAATGATATCCCACAAGAACAGATGTGGAACATGCTGGTGGCGTGCCCAATATGCCATCTATTTGTCTTTCAATCTCCAATGCATGGAGAATGGATGCATGGTATTGTCTACATTCTTCTTCATCCAAAGAAAATTCTCTAGAAGGGTTTACATGGGTGCCATATGAGGCAATGGCCTGTCCTATAGAGGTATCCCAAAATGGAGCATTGGGACCATAATTCGGACGGGTAGTATCATCAACATGACCTTCTTTGGGAGAATGGGATGAGGTATTTCCCCGAGAAGGTTTTTGGACCAAGGGAGGCGAGTGTGAAGAATATGGTGCTCCACATTCTGCAACCACATTATCTCCCACCTGGGAGGTGGCAGAAGCTCCTTGGTCGATAGCTTCCATTGGATTTTCTCCTGAACCAGGAATAAAATCGGGTGGCAAGCCCCGTACTCTTCTGGACTGTATTAACTCAACCAATTTATACAGTTCCTATCTAACCTAGGGTCTGAAAAACTAGAAAAGACACCAAAAAATTTCTCTACACAAGCTATAGGTCAAAACAAGCACACTTAAAATGATAGGAGGAGTTCATATAGTCAGGTCTCTCACCAGGATTGTCAAGAAGGTGCCACTCATGATATACCTTGAGGGTACGTGTGTATCAATCTCCCTAAATGTTGTTTTTAGTGTATGTCTCCAAGCAAGACGGCCAAAGGGCTTTTCTCATATGGATAAGGTATCCTAGTGGGGTCTCTCGATATACTTGATGTACGTGGGAGCTCGAATCGGTAGTAGTGTTGTCTAATGCATAACCATACACAAGGGGCCTTCTGATATACAATTGAGTACATGAAGTACCTTTCTATATACCTCAAGGGTACATGAAAGGCTGTTCGATATACCGACGGTACATGGAAGAACCACACGAGTCCCGAGATGTAATGCTAACAAATAACGATAGCTCCTACACTTAACGACACCCAAATACGTCTCTAACCTATCACTCCAATTGCTATGTAAATTTTAACCTATAACTACTGTTAATTTTAAAGTGGATGGTTAGGTGAATGCATGGTGTTTTGACAGAAAAGTAAAACCATGCAGTATGCGTATGCAAATATTTTCACTTTACCGTTCAGTATGCCTACTTACGGGAGGGAAAGAGAGTGTTTTCTTCTGTTTCAAAACCAAAAATATTTCCAAACAACAATATTGAACACAAAATCAAAGGCAAGCATTACTTTCCAAACTGATTTCTTTTTTTTGAAAGCAATAAGAAGGGGTAGAATCTCTTTTCCTAAAAGAAAAACAAGAAGCACACTACATGCAAATGCGCTCTATCTTCAATTTTCTTAAAACATAAGCAAATCTAACTTAAAACCACCATATATTATTTTTATTTTGATGAGATAGTACTAAATGCATAAGAGATAAAAGAACATGAAGAGCCTGAAAGCTTGTAAATCCAATCAGAGATCCAATGTCCATTGCTCAATGATGATAACCTAACCTCAGTCAAAAAATTTCTTTTTTAAAGGAAGAAAAAGAAGTTCTCTATGCAAACAAGAAATGAAACCTAGACGCTAATCAAATGTTTTTCTTTCAGTCTATATCACATAAATGAAAAGAGATCTTACTAACACCCTAAGCTTTTCAAAAACAAGAAGTCCTTTCACAATCACAACCAATAAGCACCAAAGTGAATGAACAATCAATAAGCCTAATCTAGCTTTTGAATTTTCCAGTCAAACCAATCTTTAAACCATAAAATTTCAAACCACAAGCATCAGATTCTAACACACAAGCCTAACAATGCAGGGATGAAAGCAAATCCACTCAAAAAAAATTTGCAAAAAATGAGAAAAAGAGGTTTTGGAATTATGCCTACCTGGCACCGTGCTAGACAGATCTTTAAAGAGTAGTTCTGGACCAGCACCGTTTCTCACCAATAGGACTTAGGAAATGGCATCGCGGGCTGCTAACTAGGTTCAGGTAGTGGCACCGCTTCTCACCAACTGCATAAGTACAGTTCCCTGTAAAAATCCAAAACACAAAGAGAACGACATATCAAGTCAGAAAAAGACCAGATCAGGGTAAAAACTAATAGATTGAGAGTAAAGAAGAGCATAAGAGGTCGAAATAATTCAGACCTAGACAGATCTGGAAGTTTCAAACCAAAATTCACTGAGTCAGATACCAAATCTAACTAAAGAGAGTTGGAGAAGGAGCCTAGATTTGGACAAGAGTTGAAGAACTAAGGAAGATCAGATCAACTGATATGTATATTCATTCCCCAGCAGAGTCGCCAGATTTGTAAGCAGGAATAGTTCACCATCTATGGACAGAAGTTGTTCCTCTGGTCTGAATGCTTCAGATCCAGAACAAATGAATGACAAAGGATGAAGACCCTCCCTGGATGTCGTAGATACCTGGAATGCCACTTCAATAGTAAACCTGTGTACCTGCAATCAGATTAAATACGTGAACACATCAAAGCTACCAGAACATAATCTATTCATCCATGTCAGTGACTAGGGAATCCAACAACATTTACATGTGAAATCAACACAACAGTAATGTGGGACGGAAATCAGCTTTGCATTAAGATGAATGGAGAAGTTTACAACCAATTAAGCCTTAGTGTTGACATGCATCTCCATGAAACCAACACTTCATCCCCATAAGCTCCAACTTTGATCTCTATGCTCTCCAATGGCTTGGGCCAAGTAGTCAATCCAACAGCATAACAATACCTCTATGGTTCCCCCCTCAACCATGGACATGAGCTTGTATTTATAAGGCTTAATGGATAGGAATGGTTGAGAGATTTGTGGATGAGGTGGCTTCTAAGATCCTATGATGGGGGATATCAATCTCAACTGACCCACAATGTTAGGGATAAGAGAGGAAACAAGGATCATGATCTAGAAGCCTCGAGAAACCTCTCTTTTTGCCATTTTACCCAGGGTACAGCCTTTTGCCTCTTATGACAGAGCAGTTCAGGTCAAAACTGCTTATGGACCAAAGGCTATAAGTAGTGGCACCACTTATGGTAAACAAGATACAGGTGGTGCGAGGAAGGTACCGCTCATGGATAACGAGGAAAGCGCGGTGCTAAGTATTTTCATGAAATATTGACAAACAACATGGGTTTCCACTCCAAGTGCTAGGATTAAGGGAAATTATGTAAGTCAAAGGTCTTATCACATGGTGGTGACAGGATTTTGGTATAACAGATTCCACATTAAAAATCTCCTTCAGGTTCTACCTGAATAAAATTCCAGTCGATCACATGAGTAGCATCGTCCACATACTTTTTTCAATATGGAAATATGAAATACATTATGTATTATAATATTAGGTGGGAAAGCTAATTGATATGCCACTAGCCCAACTCTTGCCAATATTTCGAATGGTCCACAATACCTGGGTGCTAATTTAGCACAACTCCTCAGCTTAAGGGGCTCTTTTGGGGTTTTACCTTAACAAATACATGCTCACCTACTTGGAATTATTTTCGAGTTCTTTTAAGTTCTACATGACTCTTTTGTCTATCTTGAGCAGCTTTCAAATTGGTTTGTATATGTTTCACTATTAGTTCTAGTTCTTTTAACAAGTCAGGTCCTAACATCAATCTGTCAACTGGATTACTCCATGTAATGGGAGTATTGAATTTCTTACCATATAATATAATATCTAAGTGTAGCTAAAGCTTGATAATGATTATTATATGCAAATTCAACTGAGTGCAAATAATCTTCTCATTTCTTAGGATAGTCTCTAACATACTTTCGTAACATGTCTTCTAGTACTTGATTGACTCTTTCTATTTGTCAATCCATTTGTGGATGATAAGCAGTACTTAGATTCAATTTAGTATCTAGTCCTTTAAACAATGTCTTCCAAAAATTTACAGTAAACTTAGTATCTCTGTCAGAAATTATTACCTTTGGAATTTCGTACAACCAAAAAATTTCCTTCGTAAATATGTCAGCAATGTTAACAGCCTTATGAGTTGTTTTAACAGGTATAAAGTGTTAGAATTTCATCATTAAGCTAGCATTATATTAGGATCTTTAACTGAGAGAATAGCAAGCACAACAATCAAACATAAGAGACAATGAACACAGTGTTTATCCTTGGGGAAACCATAAATGGTGAAAACCCCACAACTTCCTCGGAGATAGAATCAGCACCAAAAGTAGAACCCAAAATAGTAAGTGATCTCCCGACAGCAGTAACCTTCATTCTATCTAGCCCCAGTGTCTTCTGCTTCCTCAACTATGCGCTACACTTGAGTGTGTATGAGTTATGTGTTAAATAGAGAGTCCAGCTCTCTATTTATACTAATCTTGATATGACTAAAACCCTACTAGGGCCAACCTCACTAGGAGAGTCTAATAACCCTAGTGCCCTGGAACTGTGGGGACTTTAACCCTTAAACAATAGGAGGGTTACCCACAATGACTTGACATGACTTGTTTACATTATAGACCTTCCCAATAGGAACATCGGGGCATGACATAACTCAAGTACATCCCGAAATAAACATCGGGTTACAATATATAAGAAATACAAGTGAAATACAATCCAAAGTTACATATACATCAACACTCCCTCTTAACTAGGAAGGTATTCTTTCGACATAATTTTCAGCACATCTTCTTCTCTGTATCTTCTGGATCATCATCGAGTCCTCGTCATCTTCGAGTCTTCTTCATCTTCAAGTCATCCTCATCTTCAAGTCATCTTTATCTTCAAGTCATCTTCATCATCGGACCTGGATCATCACTAGACATGATCAATGGATCTAGATCATCACTTGATCTGGATCATCACTAGACATCATCACTAGATCTGGATCATCACTGGACATCATCATTGGATTTGGATCATCACTCGATCTGGATCATCACTAGGTCATCATCACGGGTGCTATCTCTTGATTCTTCTCATCATATGAACCTATACAAAGCCAGTGCTTTTTCATACTGGATGTATCATCACAGAGCTAGTCCTTTTTCATACTAGATGAGGCATCACAGAGTTGGTCCTTTTTCATACCAGATGAGGCATCACAGAGCTGGTCCTTTTTCATACTAGATGTTGCAGCTACTCAGAGCTAGTCCTTTTTCATACTAGATGAGTCTTCACAAAGCTGGTCCTTTTTCATACCAGATGAGGCATCACAGAGCTAGTCCTTTTTCATACCAGATGTGGCAGCTACTCAGAGTTAGTCCTTTTTCATACTAGATGAGTCTTCACAGAGCTAGTCCTTTTTCATACCAGATGTGGCAACTACTCAGAGCTAGTCCTTTTTCATACTAGATAAGTCTTCACAGAGCTGGTCCTTTTTCATACCAGATGAGGCATCACAGAGCTGGTCCTTTTTCATACCAGATGAGGCATCACAGAGCTGGTCCTTTTTCATACCAGATGTGGCAGCTACTCAGAGCTAGTCCTTTTTCATACTAGATGAGTCTTCACATAGCCATCCCTTTTTCATGTTGGATGTGGCATCCACACAAAGCTAGTCCTTTTTCATACTATATGTGTCTTCACAGAGCCAGCCCTTTTTCATGCTGGATCTGGCATCCACACAGAGCTAGTCCTTTTTCATACTAGATGTGTCTTCACAGAGACAGCCCTTTTTCATGCTAAATGTGGCATCCACATACATCTGACAATGGAAGGAACCAATCCTCTTACCATGTCATAGCTCTTACATCTAACCATGGAAGGAACCAATCCTCTCACCATGTCAGAAGGGCACATCACTTATATCTGACCATGGAAGGAACCAATCCTCTCACCATGTCAGAAGGGATCAGCACTTATATCTGACCATGGAAGCAACCAATCCTCTCACCATGTCAAAAGGTCTCAGCATGAACACATCACTTCCTCTTGGGAGGAATCTTGATCTGGAGAACACCAAGCTTCTCCCTGAAGTACTCGAACTTCACCCTAGCCAATGGCTTAGTCAACACATCAGCTATCAGTTTGTCCATCGCAACATACTGGAGCTTCACTACTCCTCTCTACACCATATCCCTGATATAGTGATACTTGATCTCGATATGCTTCGACTTGTCATGGAATACTGGATTCTCTAACAACTTTACACAACTTTGGTTGTCACAGTATATACAAGTAGCATCTAACTAGAGATCAAATAAATTAGACAGTAGCTTCCTCAGCCATACTTCCTCACAACTAGTTGAGTAGGCTGCAACATACTCTGCTTCAGCTGAACTTAGTGCCACACATGATTTCTTCCTGCTAAACCACGAGATCACTCCTGATCCCATACTAAAGCAACACCTTGAATTACTCTTCCTATCAATGGTGTTAGGATTATTAATCCTCCCTTGTCCAAATTTGGTCATATGTCTAAATCGGGAGTCATGTCTAAATCGAGAGTCCATCTAGTCTATTTATAGTCATTAGCACCATTGGGTAAACTTGACCTAATTGGGGCACATGTTTCAGTTACCAAAGTGTGGGGAACACTAATTGAGGCTCACTGCCACTTATTTCACTTGATTGCATAAGTTTAGGAGTCTCCTAGATCAATCCCTACAATTTAGGAAGCAACTAGGAGTGTCGAAACCAACCAAGGTCAGTTCACTTCAGTTAATGACTAGTCAAGTCAAGTTAGGAGTCAGTTACATTCAGTTCTAGCCCTCTACATTCAGTTAGCACTAGGTTTAATTGATTGCACACATGTGGGGCGCTTTTCTCACCTACCATAGTTAGTTAACCATTAGTCAACACTAAATGTAACACTTGGTTGTGTTTTAAAGCTCCGATGAACTCCGGTTATGGTTTAGACAAGGACAGTTAACTACTGGGTCCTCTGATAGTGATTTAGACAAATTCTTGGTTACCTACAGTCAAGTAGATTCTAATCAATTTGAAATTCCTCATGTGGATTCGAATTGCTTGTGGCTATTAAATCCATTTTACTTTATTGTGATTATCATCCGAATTACTTTTTTGATTAATGAAAGCATTCACAGCTGCAAGCCTTTTTGCACTGTTTCATTCTTCAATTGTTGAGTAAATTGTGAGATCTTCTTTGTGAGTTGTGTATTTGTCTACAGATCTATATCCTCAAATTTACATGGTATCAGAGCCTCCGTGGACAAGACTCCTCTCCTCCTCAAATCTCCAACCGAATCATTTTGTTTGTTTGATTGTGTGACAGGTTATCAGCTTTTCTTACAGCATTCGCTACAAGCAACCTCTACTTCTCATTGCATTCACTACAGCTGCTCAGTTATTCCTATTACTTCGAAATGGCTCATCAAATAGAGCCTCTCACTCCCTTCAACTATCATGAGTGGAAGGATGACATGAAAGTATTGCTCCGCACCAAGCATCTCTTCATACTCATAGAAGAAACAGAGGAAGAGCCAGAATCAGATAAAGGAAAAGCTAAGTACATGAATAGGCTTGATGAAGCCATTGGACTCATGTCCTCCTCAGTCTCTAGAGATCTTCGATTTCACATCCAAGACTTGGACACTCCCAAGGAGGTTTGGGACAAGCTTGCTTCCTTATTTGATAAGCATGATGAGATGAGGATCCATCAGCTAGAAAATGATCTGATTACTCTCAATCCATCAAACTTCAAATCTCTAAATGAATTCTTCTCAAAGTTCAAGAACCTGATATATCAGTTGAAGCAATGCAAAGTGAAGAAGGATGAAGATCAGCTCATCCTTGCTATTCTCACCAAGCTCAAAACTGACTACTCAGTCTTTGTATCCACCTTCCAAACAGTAAGGCTCACTACTCCAAATTGGAAGATGCCCACTCTTAATGCTTTCATGCAATCTCTTATTTCTGAGAATGACAAATTGATCCAAATGGGGATCATTTGATCTCCCAAAGATCTAGCTCTTGTTGCAAGAGGAGATAAGGTAGCGAATGACAAAGGGAAGCAAAGAGATGAGTCTGAGCAGTCAAAAGAACCTTCAGGTTCGAAGAGAAGCAAGAAGAATGGCAAAGGCAAGGTTCTCTTCCCTTACTGTGGAAGGGGTTTCCATTCAAAAAGCTCCTGTATGAGAAGACAACTTGATGAAATGGCTCTTCTTTTGAAAAAGCACAACATTTCTGTACCTGCTAGTGCAAGGAAGGAAGACTCTGAAGAAGAAGAAGAAGAAGAAGACTACCACAGGAAAGGACATGCACTGAAAGCTTGCTGCACATCAACACCTGCCTTCCTCATTAATTCTGGAGCTTTCAACCATATGGTTGCATCCATAGAATCATTCTCTTCTTTTCAGTCCTTTTATGGTCCTAGTATTTAGATGGGCAATAACAGTAAAGTCCAAACCAAATGGAAGGGCTCTATCCAACTTGAACATGGAAGGTTCAAAGATGTGTTGTTTATTCCCTCCCTGGCTTCAAACCCGTTATCTGTCTATCAGATGACCCATACTAGATCTCCAAAGTGAGTGATCTTTGGTCCTGACTCAGTGGAGATCACAGATATCTCTACTGGGAGCATCATAGTAAAGGGTATTGTGAATCATGCTTCAAGAGCATATGATTTCTCACATTTCATGCCTCCTTCAGAACCAGTGCACTCTCAGCAACCACCTGCAAGGGAAGGTAAAACCATTGCATCTACTTCTTTTACAGCTTCTACTAGTATTGCAGATCCATCTATATCAGTTTATGACATTAAGATTCAGGGTGACTCAGATCTAGATTCAGTCCCTACTTCCAAACTGGAAGCTAGGAAGATGACTGGAAACTCACCTGACACTCAGAAAGGAAAGACTCTTGCGCTATGCCATACTATTTTTCCTCCTTCAGAGAGATGTAATAGACTTCCTGTAAGTTGCAATATGGCAAGGGCTTAGTCTTACTGCATTCAGAAGAATGGATATGATCATACACCTCTTCATTCAGCAAGAGACAAAAGTTACATTCCTCCTTCCTTCCATCATCATTTTTGGAGAAAAAGGAGAAGTCTACATGCCAGGCCCCAGAATACCTGTGCACAACACACCATGCATGCTGCTTTACTACCCCATAGAGATGAAGATTGCAGCAACATATTTTCAAGTTTTTCAAACTTGAGACCTGATTCTACCTGCTTAGCTAGAAGGAGGGCCTTTTTCCCATGTGGTTTTCCCCCTAGCTCCTTGTATTAAGCAGTTACTTTATTTTTACTTGATGTAATGGGTGACCTATGGTCTTAGTTACCAAGGCCCACAGTTTTTCCAAGTTAGCATTCAGGGGGGGTGTTAGGATTATTAATCCTCCCTTGTCCAAATTTGGTCATATCTCTAAATCGGGAGTCCATCCAGTCTATTTATAGTCATTAGCACCATTGGGTAAACTTGACCTAATTGGGGCACATGTTTCAGTTACCAAAGTGTGGGGAACACTAATTGAGGCTCACTGCCACTTATTGAACTTGATTGCATAAGTTTAGGAGTCTCTTAGATCAATCCCTACAATTTAGGAAGCAACTGGGAGTGCCGAAACCAACCAAGGTCAGTTCACTTCAGTTAATGACTAGTCAAGCCAAGTTAGGAGTCAGTTACATTCAGTTCTAGCCCTCTACATTCAGTTAGCACTAGGTTTAATTGATTTCACACATGTGGGGCACTTTTCTCACCTACCACAGTCAGTTAACCATTAGTCAACACTAAATGTAACACTTGGTTGTGTTTTAAAGCTCCGATGAACTCCGGTTATGGTTTAGACAAGGACAATTAACTACTGGGTCCTCCGATAGTGATTTAGACAAAGTCTTGGTTACCTACAGTCAAGTAGAGTCTAATCAATTCAAACTTCCTCATGTGGATTCAAATTGCTTGTGGCTACTAAAGCCATTTTACTTTATTGTAATTATCATCTGAATTACTTTTTTTATTAATGAAAGCATTCACAGCTGCAAGCCTTTTTACACTGTTTCATTCTTCAATTGCTTAGTAAATTGTGAGATCTTCTTTGTGAGTTGTGTATTTGTCTATAGATCTATATGCTCAAATTTACAAATGGCACTGCCTACCCAATCTAAATCAACATAACCCTCTAGGTTAAGCCTTTGATCATTTTTATACTTGAGCCCATAATCAACCGTACCCTTCAAGTACCTCAAAATATGCTTTGCAGCAGTCAGGTGAACATGTCTCGGATCTGTCAAGTATTGGCTAAAGGTGTTCACAGCAAAGCAAATATCTGGTCTCATGTTCATCAGGTACATCAAGGACCCAATCATCTGATGATACATCATGGCATCAACTGTCTCTGATGAAGCATCACTCAATAGCTTCAGGTTTGATGCCATTGGTGTGGTTAATTCCTTGTAGTCCATCATCCCAAATCTCTTCAGGATCTCTACTACATACTTTCCTTGTCCAAGGAAGATTCCATCTGAATTCTACCACACCTCCACACCTAGAAAATAATGCATCATACCCAAGTCCTTCATTTTGAACTCGGCATCAAGCTTTCTCTTCGTATCAGCAATCAACCCATCCATCCCTATCACAAATAGATCATCTACATATAGTAGAAGCATCACTGGGTTGCCATCTTCAACCTTTTAGTAAAGGTTGGAATCTGCTTTACTCTTGGTAAAGCCCAAACTGGATAGAAAGCTATCAATTATGCCGTACCATGTCCTAGGTGCCTGTTTCAAACTGTACAGGGATTTCTTCAATCTACATACATGAGACTCCCTGTCATGAGTCTCAAAACTAAGTGTCTGCTCCACATACACTTCCTCTTCTACTACACCATTCAAGAGAGAGGTCTTGACATCCATTTGGTGTATCTTCCATTTCATCACTGCAGCCAGAGCAAGTACCGATCTGATGGAAGTGTATCTGACTACAGGTGCAAAGGTTTCTTCTTAGTCTATTGCTTCTTTCTATGAGAAACCACGAGCAACAAATCTTGCTTTATATTTCTCTATGCTACCATCTGCAGCATGCTTGATCTTATAGATCCATTTGGAAGTTACAACTGACTTCCCTTCTGGTCTGGGGACAACATCCCAAACATCATTCTTCATGATCAATTGATACTCTTCAATCATCGCAGCCTTCCATTATTTTAGTTCTGTTGCTTCTTCATATTTGGAAGGTTCTTTATCAATGAAATCACATAGTAAGGCTACATAACTGGAACAGGATCTGGTCCTCTTTCTTTCTTTGAGATTCTCTTCTGGAACCCCATATCTTTCTGCACCTTGGATAATCTCTCTTCTTGAGTTTCTTTGTTCATGATTGTATCATGAACTCTGGGAGCTTCTGCTTCTTCAGGTTCTTCAGCAGGTTTCTTTCTGGATTTGATGTAGGCTCAATCTTTGTCAAATGTTACATCCCTACTAATGTCAATCTTCTTGAACCCTGGGAAGTATATTATGTAAGCCTTTGAGCTTTCAGAGTATCCCACTAATATACCCTTCTTTCCTGAAGGATCTAATTTTGTTCTCTTCTCTTTTGGAATGTGTATGTACACAAGACAACCGAATATTCTGAGATGGCTGACTTCTGGTTTCTTACCGGAGAAGACTTCTTCAGGAGTCTTGTTCTCGAGTACTCTGTGTGGAGTACGATTCTGTACATACACTGTTTTTCTAGCTGCTTCTACCCAAATATGCATAGGAAGATCTTGATCATGAAGCATAGCTCTTGCAACTTCCATGATGGTTCTATTCTTCCTTTCTGCAATTCCATTATGTTGTGGATTATAAGGGGTGGAAAACTCCCTCTTAATACCTGAGTCTTTACATAGTTCTTTGAACTCATTTGAAGTGAATTCTCTGCTATTGTCTAATCGAAAAGTCTTGATCTTCTTTTTAGTCTGGTTCTCAATCAAGGCTTTGAATTCCTTGAACTTGCTGAACACTTCATCTTTATTCTTCATGAAGTAAATTCATGTCTTCCTAGAAAAGTCATCAATAAAAGAAACATAGTACACATACTCTCTTAGTGAGCTTGATGACATTGGTTCGCATACATTGGAGTGGATGATTTCTAAGATTCCTTTTTATTTTCTCTCACTACTTGGAAATGTCTTCTTTGTGTTCTTTCCTTTCGCACATCCTTTGTAGACCCCTTAGTGTTTTGCTTGAATTTTTGGAAGACCTTCAACAGCTTTGCTTGCAAGTAGTAGTGCTCTGTAATGCACATGTGCAAGCCTTCTATGCCAATGTTCATTTGGTTCTACTGTGTCATGAACCAACGCTTGATCTGGTTGGCCCTTCAACTTGTATAGATCTCCTTCTTGTTCTCCAATCACTATTGCATCATTAAAATTCTTTCCCTTTGGCCACATAAGAACTTGGCCATCTACAAAAGAAACCCTCATTCCTTTTGCATCCAATGCAGATATGGAGAGATGGTTCTTCTTTAGTCCTGGAACAAATAATACATTCTTCATCTTCAAAGACTTTCCAAAGTCTAGTTTATAGGAGGATTCACCACTACCTTTTATTGGATACTGGTAGTCATCCCCAAGTTTCACCTTGTGAGGTGACTCATGTTCAGATAGATTCACAAATGATTCTTTGAATCCCGTCATGTGCTTGGAAGCACCACTATCTATGAGCCAATCATTGCTTCCATGTGAAACAGTTCCCGTGAGAGTGGAGATCAATACATATTCTTCCTCACTTGAAGAATCATCACTTTCTTGTCTAATTTTCTTTGTGAAAGGTTCATCATCCTCTGCAGCATGGGCATGATGTCTTCTCTTGTTTCCCTTCTTATTTAGGTTTCTTTTGTTAGGGCAGAATTTTTATATGTGACCTTTCTCATCACATGTGTAACAACTAATAGTATTCAGATCTTTTCTAGAGTGTGAGACCTTACCTTTGGAGTGATGATGGCTCCTTCTGTTTTTCTTGGAGTGAACTATGAGAGCTTGGTCGTCACTTCCCATCTTCTCTTCTCGAGCTACTATCTGAGCTTCTTCTTGAGAGCATTCTTCCCACCGTCTACTGAACTTGACTAACTTCTTTTTGGCACGGATCCCTTGAATGAAAGAGTCCCATAATATAGGGAGACCATTCAAGGTGGTCATCACAATCTCTGCATTTTCCACTTCTTCATCTACTGCTTTCAGCTTCTCCTTGATCTGAGAAACCCTTGTAAAGTAATACTGAATAGTATCATCATTCTGGATCTTCACATTCTTCAATTGGTTTCTCAAAGTCATCTTCCTATTTATGTTCTTTCCTTCAAACAATTTGGTTAGGGAATCAAACATAGCTTTAGGTGTCTTGAGCGAGGAAACCTGTGGTATGAGGTGATCCTTGATAGAATCAACAATGATTCTCTTTTCCATAACCAAGTTCTTCTTATGCAAGGCCTTAGCCTCATCTCCCTCTGGAACTGGAACCTCCTCATTGATATAGGAGTCCAACTCATTTTCTTCCAGGACCAGGGAGATCCTATACTTCCAAGCTTGGAAGTTATCATCTCCCTCAATATTTTCATCAAGCTTGGTATGATGAGACATCTTAAACTGAGAACCTCAAATGGAAATACAAAAGATGTAGATCTTACCAAGTCAAGATGTCGGATCTAGATTTGGAGCTGAAATCCTGCAGTGTTGGTTCAGTATCAAATTAGGGTTTTTCTTTTCGGAGTTCTATCGAACCAAATGCTTTGAATTTGACCCTAACTTCAATTTTGGGGAGGAGATCAATCCAGACCTGGGCTTACTGAAAAATTCATCTTCTATGAAAATCCCTAATTTTCGGCAGTAGTGTTGGGTCCAAAACTGAAAAAACTCATAATTAGATTCAACTTTGACAGAAAGATGTGCCCTAAGGAGGAGAGTTATTCCACCTTACTTTTTCTCAAAATCTATGGAGGAAGGTCCACAAACTAGGAATCCCTAGTTCCTACAGCTGCACAGTGTCTTCTTCTCAGGTTAGCTTTGATACCATGTTAGAATTTCATCATTAAGCTAGCATTATATTAGGATCTTTAACTGAGAGAATAACAAGCACAGCAATCAAACACAAGAGACAATGAACACATTGTTTATCGTCGGGGGAACCATAAATGGTGAAAACCCCACAACTTGCTCAGAGGTAGAATCAGCACCAAAAGTAGAACCCAAAACAGTAAGTGATCCCCCGACAACAGTAACCTTCTTTCTATCTAGCCCCAGTGTCTTCTCCTTCCTCAACTATGTGCTAGACTTGAGTGTGTATGAGTTATGTGTTAAATAGAGAGTCCAAATCTCTATTTATACTAATCCTGACATGACTAAAACCCTACTAGGGCTGACCTCACTAGGAGAGTCTAATAACCCTAGTGCCCCAGAACTGCGGGTACTTTAACCCTTAGACAATAGGAGGGTTACCCACAATGACTTGACATGACTTGTTTACATTATAGACCTTCCCGATAGGAACATCAGGGCATGACATAACTCAAGTACATCCCAGAATAAACATCGGATTATAATATATAAGAAATACAAGTGAAATACATTCTGAAGTTACATATACATCAACATAAAGTTTGTTTTCTTGCTTAGTTTGTCTACCACAACAATTATAGAATCATTGTGTTTCTGATTTTTAGGCAATC
Source organism: Pseudotsuga menziesii (assembly GCA_001517045.1). Classification (NCBI taxonomy): domain Eukaryota; kingdom Viridiplantae; phylum Streptophyta; class Pinopsida; order Pinales; family Pinaceae; genus Pseudotsuga; species Pseudotsuga menziesii. The sequence continues at coordinate 1,022,828 of LPNX010437675.1, forward strand.
CGGTTATAAAGTCAAGACTGATAACTTCTCATTTCCAATTTGGAATTGGTAGTGGTTGCAAAATACATGTTGGGTGTTGATGTTCAGCTTTAACTTTCTTACATTCTATACACCTATCTATATATTCAGCAACTTTTTTCTTCAAATTAGGCCAAAAATACTCTTTTCTTAACATTGTTATCATCTTTTGATACCCCAAATGTCTGGAATAAGGACTTTTATGTACTTTGTTTAAAATCAGCAATTTAATTGTTTGTATGTTAGGAACATAAATTCTGTTTTTATACAACATTAAGAATTTTTCATTTAAACTGTAATATGTTTTTACATTCTCAGATTTGTTATCGGTTACTTTTTCTCTTAGATTCTTGTATTCCTTATCCATTTTTAATCCTTCCTCCAATTTATCATCCAGTTCTGTTTTGTAACTGCTGATAGCAGTTATAAAATTTGTTATTCCATTTCTGCTTAAGGAATCAGCCATTTGTTTTCCTTTCCTTTGATGTGTTTGATCTCAAAATCATATTCACTAAGGAAGGCTAGCCATCTAGATTGTCTTGCGTTCATATTTTGTTGATCAAACAAATATTTTAAGCTTATGTTATTAGACATTAGTAGAAATATTTTACAAATTAGATGATGGCACCACATTTTCAAAGCATGAATTATGGAAGCCAACTCTAAATCATAAGTTGCATAATTCTTTTCATGTGTTTTTAGCTTCCTTGATTCATAAGCGATTACGTGACCTTCTTGTGTTAATACTCCACCCAAACCTTCATTGCATGCATCTGTGCATACAACGAAATCTTTGTTTGGATCTTCCATTTTTAGTATAGGTGCATTAGTTAACAGTCCTTTTAATATATTAAAGCTTTCTTCACACTTTTGATCCCAGACAAATATTTTTCCCTTTTTCTGTAATGATGTTATGAGATTTTCGATCTTCGAGAATCATTCTATAAATTTCAAGTAAGAACCTGTAATTCTCATGAATGATCGTACATCTGTTACATCTTTGGGAACAGGCCGATCAATTATTGATTTTATCTTATATAGGTCTATTGATATTCCTTCCTTGGATATCATGTGACCTAGATATTGTATTTTATCTTTTTAGAATTCAGATTTACTGAATTTAGCATATAATTTATGTTCTCTCAGAACTTGTAGTATTATTTGCAAGTGTCCATCATCTTCTTCTTTCGTTTTCAAATAAATTAATCTGTCATCTATGAAGACGACTACAAGTTTATCTAAGTATTTACTCAAGGCATTGTTCAATAAACACATAAAAAAATTTGGAATGTTTGTTAGCCCAAAGGGCATAACCACAAACTCATAGTGCCCATATCGGGTTCTGAAAGCAGTTTTAAAAATATCTTCGTCTTTAATTCTGACTTGATGATATCCAGATATTAAGTCTATTTTTGAAAATATTATTGCTCCACATATATGATCAAATAGATCATCGATGTAGGGAAAAGGATATCCATTTTTAATTGTCATTTTTTTCAATTGATGGTAGTCTATACATAGACATAATATATTGTCTTTCTTTTTAACGAATAAGACAGGTGCTCCCCAAGGGGATACACTTGGTCTTACATATTTTTTGTCTATCAAATCTTGTAGTTGTAATTTTAATTTGTTAAGTTCTAAAATTTTCATTCGATAAAAAGCCTTTGAATTAGGTACAGCTCCTTGTACTAATTCAATCATAAAATCTAGATCTCTCTTTGGAGGTAATCCTGGAATTTCTTCCGAGAAAACATCTGAGAAATATTATAGGATTGGAATATCATCGAATTTTAGCTTATCTTCTTTATCCATGTGTCTGTTATCTATTATATGTATAGCAAAGAATTTACAACATTTCCTTACACCCTTTTCATTTGTAAGGCTGAGATTTGTCTAATAGAAACTTTTCTAGGTATCCCTTTGATTGTAATTCCTTCTCCTTAATCATGTAAACAAGTAAATGTTTTCTGAAAACAATTTAAAACTACTTAATATCTTTCCAGCCAATCCATACCTATTAAAACATCATAAGATCCTAACGGTAGTACATTTAACTTTACTTGAGTTCTAAATTGACTCATAAACATTTCACAACTTTCAACATAATTAACTACTTTTCTTTTGGTTCCTATGGCTAACTGCACCAACCAAGACTTTTCAAACTTTTTCAAAGATAATTTGCATTTTTCTACAATGTTAGGTGATACATAGATTAAACTAGCACATGGGTCAATCAGAATAGAAACAGACTGGTTTTGTATCATACCTTGCACTTCCACCATGGAAGTTTGATGGTCAGCCTATCAATTTTCCAAGGCCGCATTTATTCTGGGCATTTCATTTGCTACATCACTAATTCTTTCCTATTCCTGAAGGGTATTCACATTATTGTAGTTCCTCCTTCTGTTCAAACAGACCTTTGCATAGTGAGGTCCCTAACATTCCCAGCACTTTACAGGTTCCTTATGTTCATTATTTTTAACATAATTATTAGGCATGTCTCTACCTTTTGGTGCTGCAATGTTTTGTTGTGTTTTACCCCTAAAATATGTTCCTTGATAATTATTCTTAGAGAAATTTTGAGACTTATTTCTGAAAATTTTATTAGTCTTAAAACCTTTTCTTTTCTGGTTAGATTTACTTGCTCTCTTATTCTTCTAGTTACGTATGCTTTCTCTCTTTTCACTTTGTTCGTAACAGAAGTTAGCCTTTCTCATTGTCTCTTCAAGGGTCTTTGGATTATCAAATTCAATTTAGTACTTGAAACTAGTAGGAAAACAGCTTAGAAACCTTTGTATTTTAGTCTTTTCATCAATTATATATGGTACATATCTTAGTAAACATAAAAAAATTACTAGTTAACTCTTTCATTGACATTGAACCTAGTTTTAGTTCATAAAACTATTTATCTCTTTCTTCATAATACTATTCATATAAGAATTTCCTTTTAGAGTAATTTTTAAAGACTCTTGAGGTTAAATACTTTTCTTTAAGGATTTTGACTCTTTTTATGTCGTGCAACCATATGTCAACTTTTTCGGTTAGGTTGTAGACAACCATCCGAGCTTTCAGTCTATCGGAGTAGTTGTAAATCTAAAAGTACTTTTTCATCCCTGATAACCAAGCCTCGGCTTCTTCACCCTCTTCCACTTCCCCATTAAACATGGAAGGTTTTATCTTTTTAAATTCTCCTGAGATCTCTTCATAAGGTTTATACTTCCTCTTTCTAGGACTACGGTCGCTTTCACTACTTTCACTTGTGTATTTATACCTTCCTCTATGTGACCTTACCTTAACTCCTGAAGAAGATTTACTTTCACTATCATAAACTTTTAACTTCTTACCCTTGTGTTCGTATGATATTGTTCAAGAATCAATTTCATACTCCTTTCTTTTATCTTTACCTATGTTGTGTATTTTGTCTAGTAAACCCTGGTTTAGTTCTAAAATTATTTCATTATCTACTTTCACAGTTTATAGTTCATCCTTTAAATATTTCACTGTTTGAAGTAAATATGAGGGTTGATTATTTAATTCCACATAAATGTTATCTGGATTATTGTGATGGGATCCATTTTCAGTAGATGCTTTATCTCCTTTGATTTCCTGCAAAATACAATTTATATTTTTGGACAGAAATAAATTTAAAGCATGATCAGTATATTTTGTTTCCTATTTGTATGCGAGTGAGCCAATCAGGCCTAGTGTTTGGAACTCGCTCCGATGCCACATGTAACATCTCCATATTTCGTAAAATTAAAATTAAAAAAATTAAAATGGAGGTCTATCTGTAAAATGTAAAGTAAAATGGTGCAAATTATTCTTACTTTTGCTTAGTGCTTTTTCCATTTACTCTAATGCTTCGTTATGGTGACTTTATAATGCGACTTATAGCTGTGAAGAAATACTATTTTACTTGTCGTCAAGAACGTCATATTCCCTTACGACATTTATAGTTGATGTATTTATTGGTTATTTTCCTTTTTATATTTGTTAGCCACAATAATGATGTTTAGGAATAAATATGCATGGTCTTACTTCGATTAATAGCTAAACATAAACCATTTACTTCTTGCAAGTGATCTAAGAAGGGTTCTCACCTTACTAGTGTCCATCTCCAAGGCTTCTAAACCTAAACATACCAAGGGGACCTAGCAACACAAAACAACAATATCCTAACTAAACAATACTATGCGCCTGGTTTAAGCATAAGATATAATATTCATAAGGTAAGGTGATGGAAAGAAAATATTCAAGGAGTGGGAAACTATAGAGTTTTCGGTTAAATGGTAAAATCTACATCTTGGCATTTAAAGTGCCACGTGTTGGCCTTACGGTCTCCAGATGGAGAGCAACATGGTCATGTCATAAACCCTAAGGGTTTATCTTGTCTATTTTTTTACTTTTACTCAGCATTGTTCTTGCCTCGGTGTTATCGACCCAAATGGCACTTCTCCATCCGAGTGTCGACATTCCATATGTTGGTACACAAAAGGACATTGTAGGATTGAAGTTTGCATAAACACTATAGATGGGCATGACATGAGATGCATTTATCCTTCAAGAAGCTTGCCATTTTATTTTTCTAAGTATTGATTTCCATACGCGACTATCTCCATTGAAACTCGCGTACGTACGTGACTATTCCTGTTGACAACTCGCGTACTGTACACGACTATTCCCATTGTAACTTGCGTACATATCTATACGTGGGTTTCCTTTAAAGCAACTCATGTGTCATACGTGGGTTTCCAGTATTAATAGTCACGTACATCTCCATTCGACATTAAAAAATATAAATCACGATTAATGGATATTAGTTGAGCCCTAATTATCAACCATCTCAATTGTCTCAACCTCCTCAACCTTCAAAACTACTCTATTTCCCAAAGCATCAATAGAGGCCTTGGGGAGGGCATTAATCAATCAATTTTGGAGAGCAAAGTTATGTTGGTGGTATATCTGTAGAAGTCTTACAGCAGCAGAACTCAGAGTCCTTTGGTTGCAGAGGAGTCTGTGTCTCAGGCGTTGGGTTGTACACTTATTTCATTCACTGATTGTTAATAAAGAGAATTATTCTTCGAACTTTGTGTTGAGTCTCTTTCATGTATTAAGGTTGATGAATATATTTGATTAAGCACTATATATGTTATTTATCTAACCTGTCATATATACATGTATAAGATTGTACTTGGAGAATTTTCTCTTTGCAGGTGAAGGAGGTGCATCCCTAAAAGCTTTGGAGAGAAGCAGAGCAGAAGAAGATCAATCTTGGATCAACTGTCAGTAATCGAGTGAGTCCAGTATTTCTTCCTATTTCCTTTATGTACTTAGCTAAAGCTGATTGTCTAAAATTTTTAGAAGTAAGTTGGTAACCCCAGACCCTAGGTTACAAGGGTGTTTATTCCTGAACAATGGAACTGGAGACTCCGCTGGGGAGCCCAGACTGTTGTGAGTTAACTCTGTAGATCCATGCCTAGTCTTTGCTTTGATTCAGTGTGTGGTGTCTTGTCTTGGTTCATACTTGCAGTGGTTTTTGAAGACCTTTATAATTTTTCTCTTTTCTGAAAAATTTAACTCCTGTACGCGGGTTGTTGTGCTACACAGTCACGTACAGAGGTATGTGTACGTGGGTTACTCTATTGTACAGTTGCGTACAGTACACGAGTTACTCTTATACACAGTCGTGTACAAGCCTAAGCAACAAAAAAATTTAGGGTTGGGTTGTTGTCCCTATCCTTTTGTGGATTTTTTCTTGCTAAGTGGTCTTTAATTTCAGCATTGCAATATAAGTTTAATGACCCCGTTAACCATACTTTGTGCTTCCTAGTAATCCCTTGAGTTTTTATTGTTTGGATTGTCTTTCTGTTAACAACTTGAAGTGGATTTACCTGTTGGGTGAGAGGTTCGAGTGCTGGTTGTCTGAATCAGTGATCAGGGTTTTAGACACTGTTTTATCCTTTTCTATCTCTAGATAGTGTTGGTTTGTCACTTGACTTTGTTTGATTTCAGTGATTTCCATTCATTGTGTCTCCCCAAGCTAGGTTTTTCCAAGTCTTCCTTAGGTGGTTGATCTTTGGTTTTATGAATCTGCTTTACTTCATCTTTCTTACTTTATACAGTTAATTTATTCAAGAATACTCAAGAATTTTGCATTTAGGTGCATAGTAGTCTTTGAGGAATTTGAAAAGTGAAAAGAAAACATTAGAAACTTTTGCTTTTGAATTGCATATAGTAGTTTTGTTTTCAGTTTTTAAATAAAATATCAAAAATTACAAAATATAGTCTTAGTTTTCTCTTTATTGGTTGCATTTTCATCAGTTTATATTTACAAAAAAGAAAAAGAGAAGTTTGTTTTAAGTAGTGATAATTTGCTTTGGAATTATACACCTGTTGTTTTTACATTTCTTATCGAGTCAATAACATCATAGTCTTTCACTCCACTTGCCTTCTGAGTAAAAATAGCCCTTAAAATGAACGCTATAATTAAAATTTATTAGTAATTTTTGTTTTATAGGGCCATACACCTACTAGCTTAGGCTAGACTTGTGGGATAGGAAGTGTAAACTCCCCATAAGTATTTAAATTCAGACATAGTGGGCCAATCGATAGGTAAATCCTTCTCTTTATAAATAGTATCTAGGAAGCTCCTCTCAAACAGGAGTCAAGCACGAGGCTGGGTGGAGGAATTGGACTGAGGAGATAACCCTCTGACTCCTTGTCGAAACATAAACCAAGGTTTTTACACATCTGGATTCTATCCTAGACAGAGTTTCAGGCTCAGCTACCCTACCCATGCATACGAATCAGGCTTGCGACTGTCCCCCCAGACTGTTGGTATAGTTAAGGTAGCCTCTAGTCTCTTAACATCTAGGATTCATACACAGGTAAAGCGGAAGGCTATTTCTGGTTCACCTTAGATGGGCTTGGAATGTAACCCTTGTTGAAAGTGTAGGAGGGAAATTGGTGATTCCTCTGCTTGTTCCTAAGAACCTCTTCAAGGACACCAAGAAACTATCTTTCAACTTTCTTCGGGAAAGCATATCTTTTACCCTTTTTGACGGTTGAGACTTTAGGAATTTTCGTAGTGATTGCTCTGTGGTTTGTCTACGTTTAGCCGACCTTAGGGTTTGAATTGTCAAATTTACAATCATAGAGGACCAACCTATCAAAAGTTCATGAAGGTTGCAAAACCTTCCTCCTCTTATCAAATTGGAACTTCCACCTCCCCCTCAAAGGCAGAGATTGGACACAGATGGTTCTTTTGAACCAATAGGAGTCAGTGAAGTTTTGGGTGAGCCAGAACTTAGGGCAAACCATTTTGATTTAAACACATTTGAGATAAAAGACTTGCAGGATGACGAGTTTGCAAGGAATTTTAATACACCTTTAACTGACTTAAATGATCCTGTGATCATTCAGGTTCGTCCTTTTGATCCACCCGTGATTGGTGTCCCTGTGGGTAGGATAATGTCTACTGCAAGAGAAAGTTCTTTTACTTTCACCTCAACCATCCCGGCTGAAGGTATGCTACCTCCCCTAGTAGGTACCCCTAGATCAAGCATACCCACTACACCCTTAACTCTAGCGAGCTGAGTGGTTCAACCGTCGGTTCCCACAAGCCTAGCAGGTGCTTCTGGTGGTATGGTCACTGGGATTCCTAGTGTACCTACCATTCCAACCTCCTTCACACACACTTCCCAGAGTGGTCCTATAGGATCCTTGGCTTTTGTCCAAGGATTTCCTTGGAATGGGGGGCACATTCCCCCATCCACTCCATACGTAGGCCCACCACCCTCTTATGTAGGGGTGGAGTTTGGAAACACTAACCCTTATGGTCAAGGTTTTCAAACTCCAGTTTCGGCTCCATTCACGAGCTCTCCCTTTTCTCTTTTTAGCGGAGGGATACCTACTACTGTATTTCAAACCCCAGTTTCGACTGGGGCAGCTAGAACCTCTTATACTACACCTCACACAAAAAATCCTGTGCCTTATGGATGGAATTCTTTCCAAAGTAACCCATCCACTTCACAATCGGCAACAGGGGGCAACCCCACCTTTACATATGGGAATTTGGGGGCAAGTCCCTCTAATCCCCAAACTGGTACTTTTAATGCTCCAGTTAGACCTAAGCTTCCTTTCCTAGCAATGTTAAACTTGTCAGATTTGTCTAAACTGGTGAATGACCCGGTGAGGCATGATCCCTCTTGGCCACTTGTCTCGACCAAGATGCCCTCGGACATCCCAAAATTCGAAGGAAAGTTGGTGAAGATCTTGGGGCTCATGCCACCACTTTTCATTTATGGTGCTCTTCCAACTCACTGAACGAAGATTCAGTTTGGTTGAGGTTGTTTCAAAGAACATTGACGAGTACTACAGCAAAATGGTACATTGAGTTGCCTTCTGCTGCGTTTAGCAGTTTTTGGGACTTGGCTAATGCATTCCTTAGCCACTTCCAGCTTCCTATCCGATATGATATCGGAACGGACTTGTTATCTACCTTCCAGTAGAACAAGCCTACCCATATCTTGGATCACATCCAAGAGTGGAGGAGGCAGAAGAGCCTTATTAAAGCCACTATTCCTCCTGAGTTCTTATTAGAATGGTTCCTTAAATCACTATTTCCTTATATATCTAAGGATGTATCTACTTCAGGAGTGACGAGTGAGGAAGAAGCTATCCTCAGGGCCCAGCAACTAGATTTGATATATTCTCAGTCTGGTATCTTATATGAGATTATCCCTGAGGCACCGAGGCCAACCCATGATGTAGAGAAACCTAAGCCTGGACCCCATGCCAATGGTGTGGTTGGTTCCATAAATTCTCCCACTGTAGAATATTTGGCCAAATAGCTCCATCAGTTGTCCGTCAAACATTCTACGACGGAGGCAGCAAAGGCTACCCCCTCACCCCAAAATGAAAATGTTTTTGCACAGACCTCTCAGAAGGGCAATCAACAGCCCGGTGAGGAAAAGAAGAGAGGAAAGAAAGGGGAGGGAAATAAAAACAAGCAAAAACCTGCAAACAATGATTATGGGGGCAAGAAAGAAAATAAGAAGGTGAAATTCCCATGTAATTTGTGCCATGAAGATCACCTCGCTCATCGTTGTCCCCTTATGTAACAAGCTCGGAAGCTGTTAAAAGCTCAACAACCAGTTGTCCTGAAGGATCCTTTTCCCCAAGGATAGAATTCTGCTTTAGCTTCGAATGCAGCAGGGGGCACCTCGAATGCCCCTGACCCCAATCATATCAACATGGTTCGATCTCAAACTTTACTATAGACCAAGAATAAGAACTATGTAAAAAGAGACTTCGGAGAAGGGTAAGACCATAGGTGAAACTTATAACCCTCTCACGATCGAGAAACCTGCCGAAATTATGCCCAAGATACCGAAAGGTGTCTTTAAGAAGACCTTGCATAATCCTAATGCTAGTGTTTCCACACGAAGGGAAGTTGGTTACTGTTGACCAACTCAATTTTACTCAAAAAGGCTGCATGGAATCTAATGAGTCCACTGTGCCATTGGTTGATCAGGTCAAACCTGTTGCACAGAGCTTAGGGGCTGGAATGTATGCATCATTGATGGGCACATTCGATCTTCCAGCTCCTATTAATTATATAGGTTCTACTAGTGTGGGGAAGTCCATAGCTACGGTTGTTAATAGGACTGATCCTTGGGTTCTCCCTTCCCACCATGAACCTGAAGTGCCCTTATCAGTAGTGGAAGTGGATTATCAAGCTATCACCCAAACTGTTGTTGATCCCATTTCAGTCCCCCTCACAATCTCAGACGAACTGGAAGAAGCCTATCTTCTTGCTTGGGCAGAAAAATATTTTCATTCTACAGATTGTTTAGATATGATTTTACCTTCTGATGAAGCCATAATGGAAGCCATTTGTGGACTAGATAAAATGTGTGAATATATTCACCATCAATCCTATTTTCTTCTAGAGTTAAGTAGGATAGAGAATCAAGAGTTTCATATGAGATTGGCAGATGATGTTGATATGCCCGTTAATCCCTTACCAAGGGAAGGAATGTTTGCTGAGGGGAATATGGCAAATATTTCTACTACCACCCCTATCAACATCTCTGTAAATCTGAACATTGTGGAAAATATACATTTCGGCACAAAATGCTCTCCTGAATAGATTGCGATCTATACTGCCTTGTTTAAGGAATTCTGTGACATTTGTTCCTGGTCATATGAGGAGATTCCAAGCATTGATCCATCTATAGTCGAGCACGAGATCCAAACATACCCTAATGCTAAACCCATTCGGCAAAAGCTGAGACCTATTAACCCACGTAAAGAGGCGGCAATGAAGGCTGAAGTGGAAAAACTGCTGAAAGCCGGTTTTATTTATCCCATATCTTTGACGGAATGGGTATCCAACCCTGTTCCTGCTAATAAGAAGCAAGGGACCATACGCATTTGTACTGACTTCAGATATTTAAACAAATCTTGTCCTAAGGACAACTATCCCATGCCATTTATAGATCAAATTATTGATGCTTCGCGGGAATTGAAGTCTTTTAGTTTATGGATGGTTTCTCCGGATATAATCAAATTCAAATTAAACCGGAAGACCAACATAAAATAGCTTTTATTTGTCCTTGGGTACCTTCATGTACAAAAAAATATCCTTTGGATTGAAAAATGTTGGGGCAACCTTTCAGCGGGCAATGAATTTTGCCTTTCATGATATTAAAGTCATTGTCGAACCTTACCTTGATGATATGCCTGCACATTCTCATAGGAGGATCAATCATCCAGATCACTTGTGTTTGATTTTTGAACGATGAAGATACTATAAAATTCGCTTGAATCCCGACAAGTGTGTGTTCTGTGTCGAGTCAGGGAGACTGCTCGGATTCATTGTCTCTAATAAAGGCATTGAGGTGGATCCTTTAAAGTTGAGGCCATTGTAAATATGCCTCCTCCTAGTTCTATCAGGTAACTTCAGAGCCTACAGGGGAAGTCCAATTTTCTTCGACGTTTCATTGTAAATTATTGAAATATTACCAAGGGTTTCATGCACCTGTTAAAACAAGACACCCCATTTGTATGGGATGAAAATGCACAACTCGCATTCGAGGAATTGAAAAAAGCTTTGTTGTCAGCACCATTATTACGTCCACCAAATTACTCTAGGGATTTTATATTGTATCTGTCCATGTCTAAGTCGACCATAGGGGTAGTCCTAGTCTAGGAGGACGATAAGCTCCAAGAGCATGTCATTTATTATCTCAGTCATGCTTTAGTTGGATCTAAACTCAGGTACTACCACATTGAGAAGTCAGCCTTAGTAGTTGTTTATGTTGTTCAGAGGTTACGTCACTACATCATACTAAGGACTACGACGGTAATGGCGGATGTTAATTCTTTTCAATATGTTTTGTCTCAACGGATAGTTAGAGGAAAATTCAATAAATGTATAGTCATTCTCCAAGAGTTTGACTTGAATTTTCAATTTGACAAATCCAAAAAATCCTTAGTTTTTGTTGAGCTTATCACAGAATTTCCAATAGAAGAAGATGTAGCTATTGAAGAAGACTCATTCCCAGATGAGCACATCTTTTTGATTTCCACCTCTGACCCCTGGTATGGAGATATACTTATATATCTCCAGACTTTGAAGTATCCTGCAGCTTTCTCGTGGGAAGAATGATGTAAACTACGCCTATATGCCAAGAACTACCTCATCATAGGAGATACTTTATACCATAGGGGGGTATATTTCATTTTGTGTTGATGTTTTACGCATGAGGAAGAGGAGATTGTCCTAAATGATGCCCATAGTGGAGCGTGTGGGGGTCATTTATCTAGGTTAGCAATGGCCTAGAAGATATTACGTGCGGGTTATTTCTGTCCCACAGTATTTAAAGATTATGTGGAAGCTATGAAGCGATGTCATCCTTGTTAGCTTTACACCAAAAAGATGTGGTCGCATCCTGCTCCGTTATTTCCCATTATCTCAGTGGGCCCTTTCATGAAGTGGGGGATTGATTATGTGACGTGTAACCCAGCCTCTGCTGGGGGGCACAAATATATCATTGTCGCTGTGGATTATTTAACAAAATGGGCAGAGGCAATGCCCACCATTAGAGCTGACGGGGAAACTGCATCTTTTTTCGTGTTCAATCAAATTATAGCATGATTCGGTATACCCAAGGTGATTGTCACTGACCATGGTAGTTATTTTCAAAATAGCATGATGACTGAACTAACCACTATGCTAAGATTTAGACAAGAACATTCATCTTTGTTCTATCCTCAAGCAAATGGTCAGGTCGAGACGGTCAATAAAACTTTAAAAACTATCCTCAAACATACTATTAATACAGCCCATTTCGACTGGAATATCATGTTATATCCTGCTCTTTGGGCATATCGGACCAATGTAAAAACTATTGCGGGGTTTTCCCCCTTCCAACTCATTCATGGAGTGGAGGCCGTCACCCCAGTTGAATGTGAGATCCCATCCTTAACAATTGTTATTCATGTGTTACCTGATACGAATGAGCTTGAAGAATGTTTAGTACATTTAGAACATCTTGATGAACAGTGTAGAGATGCACTGACCACAAACCAAGCTCATAAAAATTGGGTCAAAATCCAATATGATAAGTCGGTCAAGCCTCGGATTTTCTCTGAAGGGGAGCTTGTATTGCTCTGGGACTAAGACAAAGAACCCCTGGGAGCAGGAAATTTCAGGTCTATGTGGTTGGGACCGTATGTCATGTCAAAGGTTTTAAAGATGGGTGCTTATGAATTGATTGATTTTGATGGGAATAAGCTGGCTGAGACTAGAAATGGGCTCTACCTGAAAAAGTACTATGCTTAGGTTTAGCACTTTTTCTTGTATTTTATTGTATGTATTTTTATGTACACTAGTTTGTCGGTTTGTGTTTTTTATACCGTCTGCTGGTTGTTTCAGATGTCTTCCGAGAGATTCGCAAGTTTCACTGATGATGTTAGTTGCCACACTTGTAATCTAGCTTTAGCTGCATGGGTCATTTATTCACCCTTGGGATAGTTAGTTGCCTCAGGAGGCGCTTGCTTAGGTCCTGCTTCCAATAATGTGGTTGAATATAGGGCTGTCAATGAGCTTCTATGGGATGCTTTGTCACATGGTATCACTCAGCTAGAAGTCTGACTGGACTCTCAATTGGTGGCTTCCCAGCTCAATCAGGCTTATCAAGTGTGGAACCCTATTCTATTATGTCAGTTTATGCAAGTTAGGTTATTGGAAAGAAATTTTGAGTTCATTACATTCAATCATATTCCAAGGAATCAAAATTCATTAACTGATGCATACGCTAATTACATCTTGGATTGGCATTTAACACATTTTACATAAAAATATACAGCAAACACATAAAAAAACATTTGTAAATAAACCAGCAAAATATATATATATGTGAATATCTGTTCATATAGATAGGTCAAGTATCTGATCCTCAGATCCAGTCATAACTGTATAATATACAAAAAATATACAAAATATGGATCAAAATCCATCAAATGCTCCTAGATCTAAGCTGGACCACCCAGTCACCCTGCACTCTGGCTTCTTCAGCCTCCTCGGCTTCAGCAGCCTCAACAACATCTATATATACCAGTACTGCTCTGGCTACCCACCTCAGAAGGCGTATCCAGACTAGTGGTACACCAACCACTAGCTCCTGCATGACGGCTAGGATGTGCTCAATCCGTAAGGTGGGTACTCTCTGGGTAAGCCTGGCCAGCTTCCCCTCAAGAACCCTAATCAATCCCTGGTCTTCTCCCAAGACAAGACGCACATACATGTGTGGATACCCTACAGGGTGGACTGGTCCAATATCTTCATTTTGACACTTTTAAAGGATTAGAACTCTTATATATATGTATATATCTCTATATTTAAAATTCATAAAAAGAATTTAAAATATTGAAAATAAAAATTACCTAACTCTCCCCATGCTCCTCCTTGAGGGAGGATGAGGTCAGTATCACCATGGAAGTCCATTCCAGCATATGGAAACTACTCCAAAGCTGGAAACTGTCGCTCCCACCAAAATTAGAAGTCGTCATCACAGACACTCTGGACCGAACCACCGCCTCCTTGGCAAAGGAAGATATCTCCCCATCTACTCATCCTAGGCTGATGAGGAGAACAAATTGGCAAGGGTACTGCAGGACTCAATCCCGACACTCTCTCAAAAAAGAAGGCTACTAGTATGCTAGAGTAACCAAAATTCTTCCTCCTGCCTCTTTGCAGTCAGAGAGTTGTTTTCTCATAATCGGGATCACTCCCAAGCACCAGTCATATAGGGCTCCCTACATACAATCCACTGCTAGTCTCATATGATTCCGAGTTGCAAGGTGAAGTGATGATGACCCTGCAACCCTCACTATAGTACTTGTCAACACCTATAAAAGAAGGTTGCATATGTGAGAAATAGGGATGCAGCTACCCCTCTTTTGTGTGCCTGGCGCGTAGTATATATCAATATAGTTTTGTACACTTAGAGGGTCACCGCCTCTTCCGGTTCCTTCCAAGTTTACCGAAGCTCCCCATCGTGATAGACCAGCAATGAAATAGACATCCTTCGAAGTAATCTCCAAAGACTCACCTTGAAGGTCAAACATGCCCAAATCATGATCCCAATAATTTATCAAGAATTCCAAGAGGCGGACATTGGCCTGCATAGGTGAAGTACAGAAAAACTTCAATAACCCACTTTGATGTAAAACATTCACTATGGGGGCATCTTGAAGAACTTCTTGGTCCATGTCTTCATGTTCTCGCTCCCTCCACTCAAGCACCATCTTTCAACCTAATACCCAAGCAATTTCCAACGATTAGTTTCATATAAAATTTTGAAATTTTGACCCTACATATTCTTTTTTCAACTCACGCAGCGTACGCGACTGTCTTTTAAGGCATGCTGCATACTGTACGTGACTGTCCTTCGGGAAACCTACGTACAAAACACATGTACGTGACGTTTAACATACCAAACCCACATACATAGCGTTGTTTTTTGAAGGTGCTTAAAAACATGAAATTAAGGCTCAATTTTGACAAATGCTTGGATCAAATGAAAGAGCATGGAGTGTAGTTTTACTTGACACTTGCAGATTTGGGAATGGTCCATTGGATCATCCACACCGAGCAATTGAAAGTAGAGGTATAAACTTGTCTTTTATGGTTAAAAATAAAAATGGTGAGTTTTTATTTATGTCATGAACTATTTATAGAAAATTTATTTTTCAAGTGGGTTTTTCCCCTATAGTTCATAATTGTTAAAACTAATACCATATCTTTTCTTCCATGTGACAGGTTTATCATCATTTTTAAGGTGTTTTTGCTCATATAGGATGGTTTTTTGTCGTTTCATATGCATTCTACATTTATACCTACTCCATCTTAAGCCTGGCATTAAAATTTTGACCACGGGCTATGGTATTTTTTAACCAGTAGCTCCTTGTCTTTACCATTGTTCTTCCATGGATAGGACCTTCCTCCTATGAGTATCCTCATTTAGAACCTATTTATTGTCTTCTGATACTCATACTGCAGTTGTCATTGGTTCAAGGGAATATTTTTATCTATTTTTCACACCAAATTGAGACTCATTTGGTCTCTTTTTACAAGCTATCCCTTTATAGGACTCTACGCCCTTATGGAGTTTCTTTAGGCCCAGGTCTAACTCCTTAAAAATAGACTTGACTTCCGAGTAAACTTGTCCATTCAAGCTTGTTAAGAATACATGAATTAGCATCCACATTGGTGGTAGGTTATCTCTTTCTCGGACCATGTGGAATAATACGAGAAAGGATCACTCTCTTTTCTAAGAAATTGAGAAGATTATTCTCAGGTACATGTTTATCACTTTTCTAGACCTGAGGGACTAAATTTACAAAAAAGGAACACCCGGTATGAGCTCAGTTTTCTCTTTTTTGTGCTCTGGACCTAAACATGAAAAATATTCCCAGTGTACTTTATGTCTTTGTCATGCTCGTTAAACACTAAGAACAAAGCAGCAAGTTTATTGTTGTAAGCCCCATTTCTTGTACTCAAATGGATCTTTCCGAGTGATATTGCTTTCCTTCACACTTGTAAAACTCAAGCTATATGCTGCTCTCGAAGGAGCGTTGGGTAGGTGGTAATTTAACCTTTTTCAAACCTCCCTGACTAAGTACAAAAAAGATTCACCTTTTCTTCTGCGGAAGTTAAGAGAGTTCTTATGTGGTAAGTTTTATACTTTTCTGGCCTCAGGAGACTAAATTGGACGAAAAAGGACCCCCCTGTAGTATTCTTTGGAGTTTTCAAACTCTCTAAACATGAAAACACCAAGTGAGCATGTACTAGTTCGGGCTCATAAAATCCATGAATCAATGACACTATCAAGCATTATTCCCTCTTCTCTTCAAGCTTGTCAAAAAATCAAGAGAGATTCGAGTTGACTTTCCTGGACTCGTTAAAATTTAACAGGGAAGGTAAGGAAGAATTTTTCTTTTGGTTCTCAGTTAGTGGCAGCATGTCCTCCTTGAACATAGTACTCTCTGTTTTTTCCGATACTCATTTCTTAGTGTTCACTTTCAGTTCGGCTATTACTTCAAGTTTCTTACTCCTCCTCTTGTCAGTTCTACCTAGGGAATCTGATCATGTCTCCTACATGACAGATGAGTCTAGTTGTACTATCTATAAAGTTAAAATCTGCCTTGGGTCATCTCTGTGTCGTGCTCACTGTTCAAGGACTTAACACTGTGTCTGATATATATCCTAATTCCATCATTGTCGTATCTATTACTACTTGTGTCTCCCTTCCTTTACCTAGTTCCTAGTCACTCTTGTGATTCGTTGGAGGATCTATTGCCTTCCTTATCACAGTATGGTTCTGCATCAGCACTTCCTGATGATGAAGACCTAGAGTTTTGATGATCATACCTCAGGATTTACTTTCATTATTGGTGAATTCCTTTGCTTTAGTTGTCAATTATCACCTATTGATTAACAATCTGTTGAATCCGCTCCATGTTCAACTTCAATAACATCTATTCACATGGCTTGGATTGTACTGGTTCTTTGGGATTGTTTATGAAGACCTTAGTTTCACATCCATGGACTAAGTTGCGCAAGATTATGTTACGGTTCCTTACACAGCTTCCAGATGTTTGAAGATTCATCATTCTTGTATATTGTGGCTTCGATCCACCTTTGTAATATACGTGGTCTTGTACCCGTACTATATGATGTACTCAAATATTGTAAAGGAGCTAGTGTTTCAGTATATTGAACATAGCATCCTCAGATATGACTTTGTATATGACACTATTATGTATTTGTTTTAGGTACTACCTCTGCTCCATTGGACTTCTGAGTTCTCCAAATATAATTATTATAATGTATTTCGGTCATCGCTTCCCTCCGACCTCACACATTAGGGGGCATATGTTATCGACCTAAATGGCACTTTCAAGTGCCGACATTCCATATGTTGGTACACAAAAGGACACTGTAGGATTGAAGTTTGTCTAAACAATATAGATGGGCATGACATGAGATGCATTTATCCTTCAACCAGCTTGCCATTTTATTTTTCTAAGTGTTGATTTCCGTACGCGACTATCTCCATTGAAACTTGTGTACGTACGTGACTATTCCTGTTGACAACTCGCATACCATACGCAACTATTCCCATTGCAACCCACGTACAAATCTATACGTGGGTTTACTTTAAAGAAACTCGAGTGTCATACGCAGGTTGCTAGTATTAATAGCCGCATACATCTCCATTCGACATTAAAAAATATAAATCATGATTAATGGATATTAGTTGAGCCCTAATTATTAACCATCTCAATTGTCTCAACCTCCTTAACCTTCGAAACTACTCTATTTCCGAAAGCATAAATAGAGGCCTTGGGGAGGGAATTAATTAATCAATTTTGGAGAGCAAAGTTATGCTGGTGGTATATCTTCAGAAGTCTTGGAGAAGCAAAACTCAGAGTCCTTTGGTTGCATAGGAGTCCTTGTCTTAGGCATTGGGTTGTACACTTATCTCATTCACTGATTGTTAATAAAGAGAATTCTTCTTCCAACTTTGTGTTGAGTCTCTTTCATGTATTATTGTTGATGAATATATTTGACTAAGCATTATATATGTTATTTATCTAAACTTTCATATATACATGTATCAAATTATACTTGGAGAATTTGCTCTTTGCAGGTGAAGGAGGTGCATCCCTGAAAGCTTTGGAGAGAAGCAGAGCAGAAGAAGATCAAGCTTGGATCAACCATCAGTAATCGGGTGAGTCCAGTATTTCTTCCTATTTCCTTTCTATACTTAGCTAAAGCTAATTGTCTACAAGTTTTAGAAGTAAGTTGTTAACCCCAGACTCTAGGTTACAAGGATGTTTATTCCTGAACAACAATCGGCTATACATAAGAGCTAAAGCATCTGGCCTCTCGGCCCTCGATGGTGTTTTTGATAAAGTCTTGCAAGCCCGCGGCCTCTCCTTGGCACTCGATACCTTGAGATATATTGTGTCCAACCTTGGTTTTGATAACATTTCTCGAGCTACTTTGTTTAAATGTAGTCTATGTTCAAAATTGTGGCTTCTTGGTGAGCCCTCGTCACCATCACTGCTTCCAGTAAGGTAAAGTCTTCTTGGTCCAAACTTCACATTTAACTTTTCAAAGGCTTCTATGCTATATATATTTATATATATTTGACATTGGTGTAATGTCATTTGGAGGAGTTCGTTATTTGCAGGGTTTTAGACCGCAATGGTTGCAAAGGGTAAGCCTTTTCTCCTCAAAGGAACACAGGTCATGGCTCCGGTAAGAAATGCACCAACATTCCTTGCTCAATGTGGTTTGAGGATCTGCGACCTGTGGCTCTAGGGTTCTCTGGTTCTAGAAAATGGATTCTGGCTCTACGTTTTCTTGTAATGAACAACAATGGTAACCTTCTTAGTACTGCCTTGTGGCATTTAAAAGATTATTAACAGGTCCTTCTCGACCATGAAGTCTGAAATGTTGTATCGTTTTTATTTAGTTGTAACGCATTTAAAGATAGAGTTTTTACTTTAAATCAGTCCTTGGATTGCTTCTTGTGGATGTTTACTATTTAAGGAACTCCCATAAGGGTTTTTGTGTAAATACACAATCCACTTGGCTCCTGAAATGTTGTCTTGCTTTTTAACTCTTCGTTTCGTTTCCTAGGATATATTTTAGGTCGATGGGTCATTTTTCCATTACTTAGTTAATTACAGTAATTTGGAAATGTAGTTGTCAGGGCCATAAGGCTATGATTATTATTATGCTCAAGCAAATTTCTATCAAGAAGTAGTAAGGTAAACATTTAATGTTGTAATGCGATGATAGTCGGTGAATTGTGCTTTTTCTATTGAATTTATAAAAGGCTTGAAGATCGTTGTATTCTCCAACATTTCTAAAGTTATTGCAGTAGTTTAAAATAATTGTATGGCTAGGGTCGTGCATCCAATACTCTGTTTGATAAAATGTTTAAGAATATTCCCTCTGTTTGTTTTAAGATAACTATAAAATCGTATGAGTGTTCACTATCTTGGTGTGAAGAAAATCATGGATGGTTATAATATTGATTACTAAATTGTGCATATCTATAATTCTATATTTTCCGTTTTTCGGCTGAAAGGGCCTCCACTGGTTTGGATCTCATGACTTATTGATTTTTAAACAATATCTAACCTAAAATTGTTCTAGAGGGTTTTTCGTTAGGGTTTCGTTGTTAGATCTAAATGATACTTATTTTAAAACCCTAGCTTGAACAAATCTGCCTTTGTTTGTCAAAGGGCTACCAAGTTTGGAAACCTTGACTTGATTAATATTTAACTTACAGGTTTAGGGTTTTATATAGAAATGGTTTTTAATGGTATAATTGTTGCATATGTAAGCCTTTATGATTTATAAAACCTGTAATATAATATGGTCAGGTAATATGTACTTCTAATATATATATATATATATATATATATATATATATATATAACAATCTATNTATACTAAGGATAAGTGTTAATGTACTAATGGCTTCGAACTCTAGTTTTCAACTTAGTTTTTACTTCAAGGAAAACATTGTTCAATTTACAAAGATTATCTAAATCCTACAACTGTAAATGATTGAACCTTAATGAAGAAAAATAATTTAATACTTAGAATTGATTATAAACTCAGGAAGCTAGCTACGAATTCTCTTTCACAAAGAAGATACAATATGGTACCATGTTTATTACTCTCTATAGAGACCTAAGCATTCTTCATGGAACAATATACATAGCAAAGCTTCTTTAACAAGTGCTAAATTAAAAACAGTTAATAGTTATAGAGTCCTTCAATAATCATGTATTTCCAGATACTGAAATTAAATAAACTCACATATAATAAGCAACACAGTTTTAGAACTTGGATAAAATGTAGAAGAGAGACAACCACCCAATGGAGACCAATCCACCAAATCGTCTCCCGAAGTAGCCAAGATTACTTGCTTCGGACCCTCGAGCCTGTTCACTGAACCACCAGGATGAAGATTGTTTTGTAACGGCACACATAGAACTCGCTGCAACTTAGCACGCAATAGCAAACTTAACTCAGCAATTTCACTTTAGCTATCCCCTCATCGAATTCCTTGTGTCCCTGACTTTTCAGTTTGCAGCAATCACAACGTTCGTTCACTTGGAATAGAATGTATTTATCCTCCTACTCAATTCAATGGCATTTATAAGATTTCCTAGGTCTTTGGGTCAATTTTGAAATTAAATAAGCCACCTACTCAACTCCTCCTCTTAGGGAACATGGCCACATTTTTAGGGATTTTGCTTCGTACAATAGCTAGAAAGTGAAATCTTAGTGGTGCCACTAGTCAATTAGCCTTCTATTGCTGCTCATTCCTCCTAGTGGATCAGTGAACACTCTTTTAACAGTATCCTTTGGATAAGTGTCTCTTCTATTTATATATTTAAATAAATAAATATTCAATTACAGTCATCCTTGACCAACATGGTCATAAAAACTCTACAATAATTTTAACATAATGTTTTCTCAAATAAATAAAAATATTTGTTTTTTGTTCTAGGTGGGTTACAAACACCCCCCCTTAAGTTCAACATCGTCCTCGATGTTGCTTAATTTTATTCTAAGTCTTCCTGGAACAGAGCTAGATATGCCCCCCGCATATGACTCTCCAATTCCCAGGTTGTTTCATATGGACTAAGGTGTTTCCATTGCACCTTTACCTGTCCAATGGTGCGATTCTAGAGAAAAATTTCCCTCTTCTAGAGAATACAGTCTGGTTCTACCTGAAAATCTCCTTCTGGTTCTACCTGAATAACATTCTGGTCGATCACATGAGTAGAATCATGCACATACTTTTTTCAATATGGAAATATGGAAGACATTATTTATTCTAAGATTAGGTGGCAAAGCTAACTGATATGCCACTGGCCCAACTCTTGCCAATATTTCGAATGGTCCACAATACCTCGGTTCTAATTTCACATAGATCCCCAACTTAAAGGAGCTCTTTCAAGGTTTTACCTTGACAAATACATGCTCACCTACTTGGAATTCTTTTTGAGTTCTTTTAAGGTTTGCATGACTCTTTTGACTATCTTTGGTAGTTTTCAAGTTGCTTTGTACCTGTTTCACTGTTAGTTCCAGGTCTTTTAACAACTCAGGTCCTAACATTAATCTGTCAACTAGATTACTCCATGTAAATGGAGTATTACATTTCTTACCATATAGTATTTCAAAATTGCTAAGATTAGTTGGTGCTTGATAAGGATTATTATACGCAAATTAAACTAAGTGCAAATAATCTTCCCATTTCTTGGGATAATATCTAACATACATTCATAACATGTATTTTAGTACTTGATTGACTCTTTCTGTTTGTCCATCCATTTGCAGATGATAAGAAGTATTGAATATCAATTTAGTATCTATTCCTTTAAACAATGACTTGCAAAAATTTCCAGTAAACTTAGGATCTCTGTCAGAAATTATTACCTTTGGAATTTCGTGCAAACAAAAAATTTCCTTCATAACGATGTCAGCAATGTTTGTAGCCTTATGAGTTGTTTTAATAGATATAAAGTGTGTTGAATTGCTTAGTTTGTCTACCATAACCATTATAGAATCATTTTGTTTCTGATTTTTAGGCAATCCAGTTATAAAATCAAGACTGATAACTTTCCATTTCCAATTTGGAAATGGCAGTGGTCGCAAAAGACCTGTTGGGTGTTGATGTTTAGCTTTAACTTACTTACATTATATACAGCTAGCTATATATTCAGCAACTTCATTCTTCATATTAGGGCAAAAAAACTTTTTCCTTAACATTGTTATCATCTTTTGATACCCCGGATATCCGGAATAAGGACTTTTATGTACTTTGTTTAACATCAACAATTTAATTTATGGTATGTTAGGTACATAAAGCCTTTTTTTACAGAGCATTAAACATTTTTCATTTAAACTGTAATCTATTTTTACATTCTCATATTCATTATTGGTTACTTTTTCTCTTAGATTCTGATATTCCTTATCCATTTTTATTCCTTCCTCCAATTTATCATCCAATTATGTTTTGTTTTGTAACTGCTAATAGCAGTTATAAAATTTGTTATTGCATTTTTTCTTAAGGCATCAGCCACTTTGTTTTCCTTTCCTTTGATGTGTTTGATCTCAAAACCATATTCGCTAAGAAATGCTAACCATCTAGCTTGTCTTACGTTCAGATTTTGTTGATCAAACAAATATTTTAAGCTTATGTTATCAGACATTAGTAGAAATAATTTACCAATTAGATGAGGGCGCCACATTTTCAAAGCATGAGTTATGGCAACCAGCTCTAAATCATAAGTTTCATAATTATTTTCATGTGTTTTTAGCTTCCTTGATTCATAAGTGATTAGGTGACCTTCTTGTGTTAATACTCCACCCAAACCTTTATTGCATGCATCGATGCATATAACAAAATATTTGTTTAGATCTACTATTTTTATTATAGGTGCACTAGTTAACAGTCCTTTTAATTTATTAATGCTTTTTTCATACTTTTGATCCTAGACAAATATTTTTCCCTTTTTCTGTAATGATGTTATGGGATTCGCGGTCTTCAAGAATCCTTCTATAAATTTTCGGTAATAACCTGTAACTCCCATGAATGATCGTATATCCGTTACATATTTGGGAACGGGCTAATCAATTGTTGCTTTTATCTTACCCACATCTACTGATATTCCTTCCTTGGATATCACGTGACCTAGATATTGTATTTTATCTTTGTAGAATTCAGATTTATTGAATTTAGCATAATTTATGTTCTCTCGGAACATGTAGTATTATTTCCAAATGTTCATCATGATCTTCTTTCGTTTTTGAATAAATTAATATGACATCTATGAAGACAACTACAAATTTATCTGAGTATTTACTCAATACATTGTTCATTAAACGCATAAAAGTTGTTGGAGTGTTTGTTAGCCCAAAGGGCATACCCACAAACTCATAGTGCTTGTATCGGGTTCTGAAAGTAGTTTAAAAAATGTCTTCTTCTTTAATTATGACTTGATGATATTTAAATCTCAAATCTATTTTTTAAAATATCATTGCTCTATGTATCTCATCAAATAGATCATCGATGCGGGGCAAATGATATCTATTTTTAATTGTCATTTTGTTAACTTGACGATAGTCTATACATAGACGTAATGTACCGTATTTATTTTTAACGACTCAGGCGCTCCCCAATGGGATACACTTGGTCTTACATATTTTTTGTCTATCAATTCTTCTAGTTGTAATTTTCATTCGTTAAGTTCTAAAATGTTTATTCAATAAGGAGCCTTTGAATTAGGAACAAATCCTTGTACTAATTCAATCATAAAATCCATATCTCTCTTTGGAGGTAATCCTAGAATTTCTTCTGAGAAAACATCTGAGAAATCTTGTAGGATTGGAATATCATCAAATTTCAACTTATGTTCTTTATCCATGTGTTCGTTATTTATTATATGTACAACAAAGACTTTAAATCCTTTCCTTACAGCCTTCTTCATTTGTAAGGCTAATATTTGTCTAACATAAACTTTTCTAAGTATCCCTTTGACTGTAATTCTTTCTCCTTTAGCATTTAAACAAGTAAATGTTTTCTAAAAACAATTTAAAACTACTTGATGTCTTTTCGGCCAATCCATACCTATTAAAACATCATAAGATATTAACGGTAATACATTTAACTTTACATGAGTTCTAAACTGACTCATAAACATTTCACAGCTTTCAACATAATTAACAAATTTTCTTTTGGTTCTTGTGCCTAACTGCACCAACCAAGACTTTTCAAACTTTTTCAAAGATAATTTGCATTTTTCAATGATGTTAGGTGATACATAGCTTAAACTAGCACCTGGGTCAATCAGAATAGAAACAAACTGGTTTTGTATCATACCTTGTACTTCCACCATGGAAGTTTGATGATCAAACTGTCAATTTTCCAAGGCTGCATTTATTCTGGGCATTTCATTTTCTAAATCACCATTTGTTTCCTCTTCCTAAATGGTATGCACATTGTTGTAGTTCCTCCTTTTGTTCAGATAGTTCTTTGCATAGTGATGTCCATGACATTCCCATCACTTTATAGGTTCCTTATGTTCATTATTTTTAACATAATTATTAGGCATGTCTCTGCCTTTTGGTGTTGTAATGTTTTGTTGTGTTTTACCTTTAAAATTTGTTCCTTGATAATTATTCTTAGAGAAATTTCGAGAGTTATTTCCGAAACATTATTAGGCTTAAAACCTTTTATTTTTCTGGTCAGAGTTACTTGCTCTCTTATTCTTCCAGTTAGGTATGCTTTCTCTCTTTTTACTATGTTCATAACAGAAGTTAGCCTTTATCATTACCTCTTCAATGGTATTTGCATTATCAAATTAAATTTAGTCCTTGAAACTAGTAGGCAAATAGCTCAGAAACCTCTGTATTTTAGGCTTTTCGTCAATTATGTATGGTACATATCTTAGTAAACTTAGAAATTTACTACTTAACTCTTTCATTGACATTGAACCTATTTTGTGTTCATAAAACTTTTTATCTCTTTCTTCATAACTAATCAGATAAGAATTTCCTTTTAAAGTATTTTTTAAAGACTCTCAAGGTTAAATACTTTTCTTTGAGGTTTTTTACTCTTTTTGTGTCCTGCCACCAGATGTCAGTTTTTCCGGCTAGGTTGTAGATAGCCATCTTGGCTTTCAGTCTATTGGAGTAGTTATAAATCTGAAAGTATTTTTTTATCCCTGATAACCAAGCCTCAGCTTCTTCACCCTTTTCCACTTCCCCATTAAACATGGGAGGTTTTGTCTTTTTAAATTCTCCTGAGATCTATTCATAATGTTTATACTTCCTCTTTCTAGGACTATGGTCGCTTTCACTATTTTCACTTGTGTATTTATACCTTCCTATATGTGACCTTACCTTAACTCATGAAGAATATTTACTTTCACTATCAGAAAATTTTAACTTCTTACCCTTGCGTTTGTATGATATTGTTCCAAAATCAGTTTCATACTCATTTCTTTTATCTTTACCTTTGTTGTGTATTTTATCTAGTAAAATCTGATTGAGTTCTAAAATTATTTCATTATCTACTTTCACATTTTGTAGTTCATCATTTATCTCTTTCACTGTTTGAAGTAACTATGAGGGTTGATTATTTAATTCCACATAAATGTTGTCTCGATTATTGTGATGGGATCCATTTTCAATAGATGCTTCAACTCCTTCCATTTCCTACAAAGTACAATTTATATTTTTGTACAGAAATAAATTTAAAACATTATCAGTATATTTTGTTTCATGTTTGTATGCAAGTGAGCCAAACATCCCTAGTGTTTGGAACTCACTCTAATACCACATGTAACATCTCCAGATTTTGTAAAATAAAATAAATAAATAATTAAATGGAGGTCTATCTATAAAATGTAAAGTAAAATGGTGCAACTTATTCTTACATGTGCTTAGTGCTTTGTCCATTTACTCTAATGCTCCAGTATGGTGACTTTATAATGTGACTTATAATTGTAAATAAATACTAGTTTACTTGTCTTCAAGAACGTCATATTCCCTTACGACATTTATCGTTGATGTATTTACTGGTTATTTGCCTTTGTATATTTGTTAGCCACAATAATGATATTTAGGAATAAAGATGCATGGTCTTACTTAGCTTAATAGCTAAAGCATAAACCATGTACTTCTTATAGGTGATCTGAGAAGGGTTCTCGCCTTACTAGGGTCCGTCTCCAAGGATTATAAACATAAACATGCAAGGGGACCCTAGCAACACAAAACAACAATATCCTAACTAACCACTACTATGCACTTGGTTTAAGCATAAGATATAACATTCATAAGGTAAGGTGATGGCAAGAAAATATTCGAGGAGTGGGAAACTATAAAGTTTTGGGTTAAATGGTAAAATCAACATCTTGTCATTTAAAGTACCACGTGTTGGCCTTATGGTCTCCAGCTGAAGGGAAGCACGGTCATGTTATAAACCCTAAGGGTTTATCTTGTCTCTTTTTCAACTTTTAGTCAGCATTGTTCTTGACTTGGCTCTCCATAAGAGCCAAAGCTTCTGGCCTCTCGGCCCTTGGTGGTGGTTTTGATAAAGTCTTGCAGGCCCTCGGCCTCTACTTGGTGCCCAATACCTTGAGCTCTATTGTGGCCAATCTTGGTTTTGATAACTTTTCTCGAGCTACTTTGTTTAAATTTAGTCTGTGTTCAAAACTACGGCTTCTTGGAGAGCCCTCGTCGCCATCACTACTTCTAGTAAGGTAAAGTCTTCTTGGTCCATACTTCACGTTTCACTTTTCAAAGGTTTCTATGCTATATATATTTATATATATATGACCTTAGTGTAATGTCGTTTGCAGGAGTTCATTGCTTGCAGGGGTTTAGACCGCAGTGGTTGCAAAGGATGAGGATTTTCTCCTCGAAGCAACACAAGGTCATGGTTCAGGTAAGACCTACACCTACATTCCTTGCTCAATGTGGTTTCAGTTTCTGTGACCTATGGCTCTAGGGTTCTATGGTTATGGAAAATGGAGTTTGGCTCTGCGTTTTCTTGTAATGAACAACAATGGTAACCTTCTTAGTTCTGCCTTGTAGCATTTAAAATATTTGTAACATGTCCTTCTCGACCGTTGACTCTGAAAGACTGTATCGTTTTTATTTAGTTGCTATGCATTTAAAGACAACATTTTTACTTTAAATCAGTCCTTGGACTACTGCTTGCGAATGTTTACTATTTAAGGAACTCCCGTAAGGGTTTTTGTGTAAATACACGCTCGACTTGGCTCCTGAAATGTTTTCTCTCTTTTTAAATCTTTGTTTCGTTTCCTATGATATTTTGTTAAGGCTGATGGGCTATTTATAATTTCCATTACTCTGTTAACTAAAATAATATGGAAATGTGATTGTCAAGGCCATAAGGCTATGATTATTATTATGCAAAAACAAAGTTGTATAAAGAAGTAGTAAGTTAAGCATTTAGTGTCATAAGGCGATGATAGTAGGTGAATTATGGTTTTTTTATTGAACTTCTAAAAGGACTAAAGGTCATTGTATTCTCAAGCATTTCTAAAGTTATTGCAGTAGTTTAAAAAAATTATATGGATAGGGTCGTGTGTCCAATAATCTTTTTGATAAAATGGTTAAGAATATGCCTTCTTTTTGTTTTAATATAACTATAAAATCGTGATGAGTGTTCTCTATCTTGGGGTGAAGAAAATGATGGATGGTTATAATATTGATTATGAAATTTTTCCTGTGTGTAATTCTATATTTTCATTTTTTCGCCTGAAAGGGCCTCCACCGGTTTGGATTTCGTGACTTATTGGTTTTTAAACAATATCTAACCTAAATCTGTTCAAGAGGGTTTTTCGTTAGCGTTTCGTTGTTGGGTATAAATGATATTTTTTTTTAAACCCTATCTTGAAAACATCTACCTTCATTTGTCAAAGGGCTACCGAGTTTGGAAACCTTGACTTGATTAATATTTAACTTACATGTTTAGGGTTTTATATAGAAATGGTTTTTAATGGTATAACTGTTGGATATGTAAGACTTTATGATTTATAAAACCTGTAATATAATGTGGTAAGGTAATAAGTACTATATATAGTTATATGAACCTGTTTATACTAAGGATAAGTGTTAATGTATTGATGGCTTCGAACTTTGGTTTTCAACTTATTTATTGTCACGTACCCATACCCCATTATCATGCGGAATTAAAAATTTTATCGAGAGCCTTTACCGATCATTGAAACATAGGGCATGGTCGTGAACCACTTCTCGACATTTCCAACACTGTCACGCTCCCTCATGTATTCCATTGATCAGTTCAACGATCTACAAGGAAATATCTCAAAGGAGATCGGACGATGAAGAGAAAACGAGACGGAAATCAACGATTCCATAGACTGGAACCAAATCAATGGTTCAAAATCCACCCACAAAAATCAACAGTGAAGAAAGCCCGAGTTACGGGGTCAAAAGTTACAAACTTGCAATCTCACTTCCCTCAGCCCACATCCCACATCCCGCATCGGAAACAGACCAATGGCTGAGAATCATCCCGCGAAGATTGAAAATGCGGAGATTTGAATGGCGGGATTGGGAATTTTGGAAATCGTGACACCGCGATCCCACATCCTGCATCCTGCATCCCGCAAGTTGCAGAGATGAAATTGCCGAAGGGAAATCTACGAAACAGCATTCTGCATCTTGCATCCCACAAACCTGTAAGTTTGCACAAAGGAGGATTTCTAGCAGGAAACTCAGCTTTTCCACTAAATTCTTGGATCAATTTGATCATTTAGGCCATTACCGATCTAGCCAATCTACCCTGCAACTTAGTTCCAAAAGCATTGATGGGAAAACATACATCGATGCCTATCATTGCAGTTATTCAAAGGAAAATTTTCAATTCAACACAATAACATGTTCATCACATTCCATCAAGCAATTACAATACAAGAAATACAATTGCAAAGAATAACATAGAAAAAAACACTTATCTTGAATAGAACTTGTCTCGCAACCAGATATGTCACTGCAACGTTCCTTCCAACCATAGGCCAGTGTGCTCCTTAGTCTCTGTTAGGGCGCGCACCTCAACAGTCCTTAAGATGGGTAACTCTGCGGGTTTGACTCAAAATAGTCTTAGGGGTGTCGGGGGTTGAATCAAAGTCTTCTATTGTAATAAACCCGCGGCTTAAGACCAGGGTTTAGGGTTTCGGGTGCCCATGGTATTGAATCCATGTTTTTGTAAACAGTGCGTTATAAATAGGCACTTGTGTAAATAGGAAAGGTTAGGTTTTATGATGTAAGAAAGATTAAGGCGAAGCTAAGGCTGATTTTGTAAGGAAAGGTTAAGTCCCAGCTGTGTGCATGGACGACCTCTGCAGCTGTGTGCGCAGAGGGTTTTTGTAAGAAGATTGAGAAAAGATCTGTAGCTGTGTGCACAGAGGCCTGCTGCTGTGTGCGCGGTTGTTAAGGACTGAAGGGATCTACAGCTGAGTGCACAGATCAAACTATGGTTTTGTAGCAAGTTGAATAAAACACAGTTTGTGGACGTAGCCCCTACACTGGGGGTGAACCACGTTATATCTAGTGTTGTGGTTTCTTGTGTTGTTTCTATTTCTGTTGTCTTTTATGCATTAATAATTGTATACATTGGATAACTTAGATCGCTGCTAATAACAAGCTTCGCTGTGAATTCCCTGTAGTGGGTTAAGCAAGTCACGGTTGTTTATCTATCTACGAAGTTGTATAAAAGTGAATGACAAAGCTATGTAGTTGTTGATTAATAAGTTTAGTAAAGGCTAAGGTACAGTAATATCCCTCTCTGCTTGCAGAAACCTGATTCTGCGGCACCCCATTGCTGTTTCGGGTGAGACTGCAACCTGTGCGCAGGTTGTTGCCGAAAGGGCCAACACAGTGGGTCTTTTGTTGGTGCGACATAAAAGGATTAAAACCGGGTCTACCCTATTGCCCAACAGTCTCTCAGCAACACTGTCGCCCCCGAGCTGGGCATGATTTCCTCAAGGAATAATGGAACACTAGCAGACTCATACATAGCCTAGGTGCAATAACACTCAGCCAAGCCAACATAGTTGGGTTTATCAGGTTGTAGGGTTAAACATTCCAACATATGGGTTTCACAGGCCACTCAGCCAAGCCATCTCATAGTTGAGTATCACAAACTGAACACACTCAAGCCAATATTCACCTTTAAGGACCAATCAAGCCAACATATGGGTTTATCAGACTATACACAGTCAATCCAGCTCATTGTTGGGTTTATCAGGTTAACTAGCCAATCCAGCATTCGCAGTTGGGTTTATCAGACTGTCCAATAAGAGGTTACTCACCAGGTCAAGCACAACAAGACAAATCCAAGCCAACAGATGGGTTTATCATGCTACCAGCCAAGCCATCCTTCCAGTTGGGTTTATCAGGCTTCTAAGGCAATGGGTAGGAAGAACTGCTAATCTAGTGAGCTCATCTATAGAGCTAAGAACACCTTCACAAGACCTATCTGGCCCAGTTTCCCTACTGCGTCCACACCCAACAAAAGGAAGTGTCCCCTTCTTTGCTCCACAGTGCCTCGGGCTACACCTTCCCTTTCGGTGCTCTTCAGGATGTGCATAGTAGTTTTACCAGCCACTCTTATCTTATCGTGAGGTTCCACACTAGGTTTATCAAGCACGTTCTATGTCTCTCCCATTCCTAAGTCTTGTACATAGCTCAAACCCAAACCAGGGTGCACAACACAACAACCATAGAGAGACTCTACACCATAGGCTTACTCTGGAACGTGAGTAACAGGATCTCATACACTCTGTAGTTTAAGACAACGCTGCAACACAACAATCATAGTCTTTTCCAAGGGAAAGACACTCACATAATGTGAAGGATATACACAAGTGGAGCTCCATTTCTACCACAATGTCACTAAACACTCACAGAATGCGAAGGGTACACACAGGAAGAGCTCTGATGCTATCACAATGTCACTCCTCTGGGAAAACAAAGATGGTGGTGAATAATCCCCCCCCCCTGAACCCCCCTAACGTCCTGCAACTCTCAAATCGTGAGAGTAAATCCAAAACGTGAACGCGTGGGTCAAAACTGGCATATGGTTCTGGTGTTTTCTTGTCCATGCAAGAAAAACACGACATCCCAAAACTGGGTGCTCTGCCCAATTCGAAATTTCCCATACTCTTCCCCTTCCAAGCAATAACTACCTCAACCACCTTCTGGAAGAATAAATGATTGGGAAGATAAGACAAGAAAGAGGGTAGTTGACATTTTTGATGGGTTCTCCCCATGACACATGGCTTTTCCCCAAAATGACTCAAGTTTAACATTCCCACCCCCTTATCCTTAGAAAAACCATGCCCCCGTCTCATTATTCGTTGCATTGACATAGTTGGTTGTGGGTTTTCATTAATTTGCATATTTACATGATGTTTACAAACATGATTGACTTAGCACAGAAACCATAGGAATCAACCATGATCACCCATATACCAAACATTAATCAATGACAGGGCCTTGACCTTGAGCTATTGTCATGATTCAATATAATATTTACATCATTTACATTAATGCAACAGGGTCAAAACCGGGGTGTTACATTCCCCTCCCCCTTCAATAGCACTGTCCTCGGTGCTTACAAAATTTGAACAAAATGCTACACTGGCATCGCCTCAGTGCTCCATAGAATTGAACAAAAATGGATGCGCCAATCGCATGGCATCCTCCAGCTCCCACGTAGCCTCTTCATGACCGTAGTGCTCCCATTGCACCTTTACCTGCCCTATGGCTTGGTTCCGGAGCATTACGACCTTCCTGTCGAGGATTTGCATTGGCTCGATTCGAAACTCTCCCTCGAGTTCCATCTGAATCACATCCCAATTTATCACATGGTTAGGTTCATGTATATATTTCTTAAGAAAATAAACATGAAAAACATTATGAACTCTAGTGCTAGCAGGCAATGCAAGTCATATGAAACTGGCCCTATTCTTTCAAGCACTTTGAACAGCCCACAATATCTTGGTGACAGCTTGGCACAACTCCCAAGCTTCAAGGAACTCTTCTTTGCCCTCACTCTGAGGTAAACATGATCCCCAATACTGAACTCTTTGTTCACCCTATGCTTATCAGCATAGCTTTTCTATCTATCATGGGCTGCCTTCAAACTCTGCCTAATCTTTACAGCCTCTTGCTCCATCTCCTTGAGCAATCCTGGACCAAACACAACCCTATTCACTGGATTATCCCAAGTCACTGGTGTTCTACATCTCCTTCCATACAAGGCTTCATATGGACTCATCCCCAAGGATGCTTGCCATCCATTATTACAGGCAAACTCTACCAAGTGTAAATAATATTTCCACTTGGTTGGTTTGTCCATCACATACATGCAAAGCATGTCTTCCACCATTTGGTTTACCCTCTTTGTCTGCCCATCAGTCTGAGGATGGTAAGCAATGCTGAAGTTCAGCTTTGTACCCAAATCCACAAACAACCCCTTCCAAAAATTAGAAGTGAACTTGGCATCTTTGTCAGAGACTATTGCCTTAGGCAATCCGTGCAATTTGAAAATCTCATTCACGAAGATCTTTGCAATGTCATCAGTCTTATGCGTAGACTTGACCAGTATAAAATTTGATGCCTTTGTCAACTTGTCCACCACAGAATCATGTTGTCTCCAAGTCATTGGAAATCCTAATATAAAATACATGGAAATAACTTCCCATTTCCATTTTGGAACTGGAAAAGGCTGCAACAAACCTGCAGGGTGTTGATGCTCAACCTTTACCTGTTGAGATTTCATGCACCTTGAAATGTATTCAGCCATGTCCTTTTTCATTCCTAGCCAAAAGTACTATTTTTTTGCTGTAGCAATTGTCTTTTGATATCCTGGGTGACCAAAATGCGGAGCTTGATGGATCTCATCCATAACCATTCTCCTCAAATCTGCTACATTTGGAATATAAATTCTGTCTTTATAAGTAAGGAGTCCATTTTCTTCCAATTTACATCCCTCATATCTCTTCTCAAGACTTTGCTATTGCAATTTGTCTTTTATTTGCATATGCATCTCATCTCCAGCAGTATGATTAACAATCTGCTGCCTCAAAGCTGATTGGAAAATACTAAGAGATGCCACATGCATTTCCTGCACCTTCCTGTTGAGTGCATCAGCTACCTTATTCTCTTTTCCTTTTGTGTTTGATTTCAAAATCAAACTCACATAAAAACTCTAGCCATCTGGCTTGCCTAGCATTCAGAGTAGGTTGATCAAACAAATACTTCAAACCACAATGGTCTGTCCTCAACTCAAATCTTTTTCCCATCAAGTGATGCCTCCACATCTTGAGAGCATGCACTATGGCTGCAAGTTCCAAATCATGAGTAGCATAGTTCTTCTCATGTTCCTTCAACTTTCTGGACTCATAACATATCACGTGGTTATCTTGCATAAGGACTCCTCTAAGCCCCTGACCACATGCATCAGTACACACCACAAAATCTTTCTTTGGGTTTGCAACTTTCAATATTGGTGCATTGGTGAGAAGATTCTTCAACCGCTGGAAGCTCTCTTCACACCTCACTGTCCATTCAAACTTTATGCCCTTCTTTTGCAAAGAAGTAATGGCATGTGCAACCTTGGAGAATCCTTCAATGAATCTCATGTAGTATCCTGCAAGTCCCATAAAAGATCTCACATCTGTCACATTTCTTGGAGTAGGCCAATTTATATTGGCTTCAATCTTTTCAGGGTCCACAGATATACCCTCTTCTGAGATCATGTGACCCAAATACTGAACTCTATCTCTATAAAAGTCACACTTTCTCAGCTTTGCATACAATCGATGCTCCCTAAGCAATTGCAATGTCAATCTCAAATTCTCTTCATGTTCTTCCTCATTCTTAGAATAAACAAGAATGTCATCAAAGAAAACAAGAACAAACTTGTCCAAATAATTGTTGAAGATACTATTCATAAGGCACATAAATATAGTTGGTGCATTTGTGAGACCAAATGGTACCACTACAAACTCATAATGTCCATACCTTGTTTCGAAGGTTGTCTTATGAATGTCTTCATCCTTGATTCTCACTTGATGGTAACCCGACCTCAAGTCAATCTTGGAAAATACCCTTGCTCCTCTCATTTGATCAAAGAGGTCATCAATCCTAAAAAAATGATACTTGTTCTTTACTGTGACTTTGTTCAGCTCTCTATAATCAATACACAACATGAGTGTACCATCTTTCTTCTTTAAAAACAGAACTGATGCTCCCCAAGGAGACACATTGGTTCTGATATACTTCTTCTCCAACAACTCTTGCAGTTGCATCTTCAGCTCTAGCATTTTTGGTGTACTCATTCTATAGGGTGTCTTGGACACTGGTGCTGCTCCTCGCACAAGTTCAATTGTGAAATCAATGTCCCTCTTTGGAGGAAGCCCTTGAATCTCATCAGGAAACACATCCCTGAATTCTGAAAACAGATGAAATTCCTCCAACCTAGGAGTTTCATTCTCTGGTGCCTCCAAAATGTGAGCTGCATATAACTAGAAACCTTTCCTACCTTCTTCAACTGCATTGTTGAAACCTGCCTTATAGAAATCACCTTTGGAATGCCTTTCACAACCCTTGAGTTGTCTTCTTCATCCAAGCACTCAAAAGTCTTATTATAATAGTCAAGCTTTACTCTATGAGATTCTAACCAATCCATTCCAATGAAAACATCATAGGAACCACGGGGTAGAACATTCAGATCTACACAGGTGACCAATCCATTCATCACTAATGGACACTTCTCTACCACTTCACTAACCTTCCTCTTAGTTCCAGTGGCCAGCTGAACTAACCATGATTTGCTATGCTTTACTTTCTTAAAGGCACAAATCTCCACTACTCTAGGAGTAATCTAACTGTGAGCAAAACTAGGGTCAATCAAGATATAAACAGATTGCTCAACAATCTTACCTGCAACTTCAACCATAGTTGACTGGTGATCTTCTTGGCGGTCCTCCAGTGCAGCATAAATCCTAGGGATGGCCCTTGCTACTTGACCCACTATTTATGCTTCTTGAATGTTGTAAGCTAGCCTTGCACTCTCATTCTCGACTGGGCTATTCCTGTGCATGTGGGATCCTCCACATCTCCAACATTGGAGTGGTTCTATGATCTGTTGTGTATCTCTTGGATTTTCTCCCATCACTCTAGTTGGTTGCTTTTCAGCTTGGAATGGTTGCCTCTGCCGATTCCTGAAGCTAGAATGTTTGAAACATTTCTTTCTTTAGCCAGACTTCTCATTCTTCTTGTCTTTCCATGTCTTATGCTAATCAGGTTTTTCTTTGCTTTTCTCGTAGCAATACTTAGCCTTCCTAATTGCTTCTTCAAGAGTTCTAGGTTCATAAAATCGATTCTGTCTTTGTAAGACTGAGGCAATCCACTCAGGAAACGTTGAATTTTCACCTTTTCATCTTTGATGTACCTAACATATCTCAACAGTTCTAGGAACCTGTTTGCATACTCTTCCATGGTCTGTTGTCCCAATCTCAGCTCATCGAATTCTTTGATTTTGTCGTCATAGTACCTGTTAGAGAGGTATTTCTGCTTGAAATACTTCTGGAACCGTTTCCACTTAAGTCTTCTTTTACTGATCCTCCTTACTTGTTTGTCATCATGTTCCCTGAATAATCCCAAACTTGGAAGTACTTCTTTATACCAAGAAGCCAAGCGCCGGCTTCTTGTCCAGTCTTTACCTTGACATCAAACGTAGGAGGTTTAACCTTCTTAAATTCATCCCGAGAGCGATATCTGTGGTGCCTCTTTCTCTTTCCCTTGCAAGAAGA
Source organism: Pseudotsuga menziesii (assembly GCA_001517045.1). Classification (NCBI taxonomy): domain Eukaryota; kingdom Viridiplantae; phylum Streptophyta; class Pinopsida; order Pinales; family Pinaceae; genus Pseudotsuga; species Pseudotsuga menziesii. Next base: position 1,058,837 of record LPNX010437675.1, read on the forward strand.
AGAGCTTGAATCCCCACTTGCTTCTTCTAAGTCAGATGATATACTAGCATTCCTTATTTTTCTTCTGGTACTGCTCTTACTACCTTCGGGTTTTACTATACCCTATCTAGAGTCTATCTTTCTTTGCAAGTCTGTCAAACTCTGCAACATGGCAGCATTCAACTGATGCTTCTCTTCTTGAGCTTTAATCAAGCTTCTCATGGTAGCTGCATTATTGGGTGGCATCTCTTGGAATCTCCTTCCATTAGACTCTATGTCATAATTTCCAACTCGGACATTTTCCCACATCGCATCCCGCGCACACTCATAGGAGTCTCGTGCATCATATTCGTCATGGGTTCTCATGGTTGAACCACAACTTACTTTTTTCCAAAATACACTATGAATCTATAAAATGTGTTATCAACACCATTTGTTAGACACACAGTAATTCAAAATCAAAACCATTTACTTACTATCACCTGGCCTATCTAGGCCCAATGCTGCAACCCACAGCTCTGGTTAACTAATTCCCAACCCATCCAGGCCCAATGCTACAACCCGCAGCTCTGATACAATAATGTAGTGTACTACAAGCTAGTATCAAAGGGTACACTTGACTGCTTTCCGGCCCATCCAGGCCCAATGCTGCAACCCGTAGCTCTGATACCACAATGTCATGCAACCATACCCCATTATCATGCAAAATTAAAAATTTCATCGAAAGCCATTACTGCTCATCGAAACATAGGCCATGGTCACGAACTACTTCTCAACATTTCCAACATTGTCACGCTCCCTCATGTCTTCCATTGATCAATTCGACGATCTGCAAGGAAAGATCTCAAAGGAGATCGGACGAAGAAGAGAAAACGTGACGAAAATCAACGATACTGCAGACTAGAACCAAATCAACAGTTCAAAATCCACTCACAAAATTCAACGATGCAGAAAGCCCGAGTTGCGGGGTCAAAAGTTACAAACTTGCAATCTCACTTCCTGCATCCCGCATCGGAAACAGACCAACGACGGAGAATCATTCCGCGAAGATCGATGGCACTGAGATTTGAATGGCAGGATTGGGAATTATGGAAATCGCAACACCGCGATCCCGCGTCCCACATCTCGCAAGTTGCGGAGAGGAAGTTGCAAAAGGAAATCTGTGAAATGGCATTTCGCATCTCGCATCCTGCAAACCTGTGAGTTTGCACAAAGGAGGATTTCTAGGAGGAAACTCAACTTTTCCACTGAATTCTTAGATCGATCTAATCATTCAGGCCATTACCGATCTGGCCAATCTACCCTGCAACTTAGTTCCAAATGCATTGATGGGAAAACATACATCGATGCCTATAATTGCAGCTATTCAAAGGAACAATGCATCAATTCAACACAGCAACATGTTCATCACATTCCATTAAGCAATTACAATACAAGAAATACAATTGTAGAGAATAACATAGACAAGAACACTTATCTTAAACAGAACTTGTCCCTCAACCAGCTATGTCGTTGCAACGTTCCTCCCATCCATAGGCCAGTGTCCTCCTTAGGCTCTCAGCAACACTACCACCCCCAAGCTGGGCATGATTTCCTCAAGGAATAAGGGAACACTAGCAGACTCATACATAGCTAAGGTGCAATAACACTCAACCAAGCCAACGCAGTTGAGTTTATCAGGCTGCAGGGAAAAACATTCCAACAGATGGGTTTCACAGGCCACTCAGCCAAGCCATCTCACAGTTGGGTGTCACAGACTGAACACAGTCAAACCAATATTCACCTTTAAGGACCATTCAAGCCAACAGATGGGTTTATCAAACTGTACATAGTCAAGCCATCTCACTGCTAGGTTTATCAATATAACTAGCCAAGCCAGCATTCGTAGTTGGGTTTATCAGACTATCCAACCAAAGGTTACTCAATAGGTTAAGCACAACAAGATACAGCCAAACCAACATATGGGTTTATCAGGATACCATCCAAGCCAACCTTCCAGTTGGGTTTATCAGGCTTCGAAGGCAATGGGCAGGAAGAACTGCTAAGCTAGTGAGCTCATCTATAGAGCTAATAACACCTTCACAAGACCTATCTGGCCTGGCTTCCCTACTGCCTACACACCCAACATAAGGAAGTGTTCCCTTCTCTGATCCATAGTCCCTCGGGCTACAACTTCCCTTCCAGTGCTCGTCAGGATGTGCATAGCAGGTTTACCAGCCACTCTTATCTTATTGTGAGGTTCCACACTATGTTTATCAAGCATGTTCTATGCCTCTCCCATTCCTAAGTCTTGTACATAGCTCAGAACAGAACCAGGGTGCACAACACAACAACCACATGGAGACTCTACAACATAGGCTTACTCTTGAACATGAGTAACAAGGTCTCATACACTATGTAGTTTAAGACAACACTGCAACACAGCAATCACAGTCTTTTGCAAGGGAAAGACACTCACAGAATGTGAAGGATATACACAAGTGGAGCTCCGTTGCTACCATAATGTCACTAAACACTCCTAGAATGCAAAGGGTACACACAAGAAGAGCTCCGCTGCTACCACAATGTCACTCCTTTGGGAAAACAAATATCATGGTGAATAATCCCCCCAAAACCCCCCGAACGTCCCGCGGCTCTCAAATCATGAGAGTAAATCCAAAACATGAACACGTGGCTCAAAACTGGCATACGGTTCAGGTGTTTTCTTGTCCATGCAAGCAAAACATGACATCCCAAAACTAGGTGCTCTGCCCAATTTCAAATTGCCCATACTCTTCCCCTTCCAAGCAATAACTACCTCAACCACCTTCTGGTAGAATAAATGGTTGGGAAGAGAAGACAAGAAACAGAGTAGTTGATAGTTCTTATGGGTTCTCCCCATGACACGTGGATTTTCCCCAAACTGGCTCAAGGTTAACATTCCCACCCCCTTATCCTTAGGAAAATCATGCCCCCATCTCATTATTCGTTGCATTGACATAGCTAGTTGTGAGTTTTCATTAATTTGCATATTTACATGATGTTTACAGACATGCTTGACTTAGCACCGAAACCATAGGCATCAACCATAATCGTCCATATATCAAACATTAATCAATGACAGGGCCTTGGCCTTGAGCTCCTTGTCATGATTTGATATAATATTTTCATCATTTAGGTGAATCCATGAAAATGGGTGTCTGTTTTGGGGGGTCTAATGAGAAAACAAATTTGATTTTTTCATGTTTTGCAACTTTGGGAAAACGAAAGTTTTCATTTATAATTTCACTTTCAAGTAAAAACAAAACTTTTAGAGAATTATGTTAGCTTTCTATTCATAATTTTTTCAATTTTTTTTATTGAGATTTGATATGTCGTTTCGGAAAATGTTTGACAGTGTGTCCTTATAAAATGAAAGGACTAAAAAATAGACATGTTTGGTTGTGCCACTAAAATCATTGTTAAACTTGTGTTTTGCAGAAACAAAATATGTTACGACAATCTACACACAATATACTATTGCGATGACTATAAATTTGTAACCAACGGATTTATACACTAATTATAATATTTATTTGAATTCGATCAATGGGGAAACCTTGTCGATTTTCAACATGTGTTTGGTTGCGCCACTTTTCTCGCAATTTACTATAAAAATTGAAAATCTATGAATACCCTTTTGAAGTAGACACTCCAATTAAGCACACCATATTTGTTTCAATTTTTTAGGTGGTGTATTTTTAAAGTTATATATTTTTCATTTCACCGCATGTTGAAAAAGATGAAACAAAACTCGACACATGTTAAGAAACAAAAAATAAATAAAAAATAGTGGATCTCACCTATACACAAGAAAATCTATACCTATGGAAAGTAGATTCAATGACGAAACTAATGGTATCAAGTCCAACAGTGTATTTGTAGTGTAAGGCATCCATTTTACCTTCCGAAAATGGAGAAACCTGAAAATTTTGCAGGTTTTAAGTCTCAGAGGTTATTCGGCCGAACAATTATGCGTTCAAACATTGTTTTTCCGTTACAGAACCGTTATTTACAACGTAAACGAAAGAAAGAAAAACGTCGGCCGAAAAAACTTTCTTCTGCCGAATTTTTTTTTAGCTCACGTTTTTCTAGTTATCTACCATCAATGGTTGGTTATCTATTCATCAACTATAAGTTATCCATACACGACAGTAAACAATAATAATACATTACAATTTATCATATTACTAACACACCCACGAACAAAACATGTACTCTTTAAGAAGATACACTAGGCTTAATGTATCCCTTGTCTATAGCAACTCATGTAATTGTATTGTTCATTTCGTTAATTCTAGGATACTCTTATGATATGGAGCTCATGATAATAGTGTTGAAAACGACATTAGATCTATGTTAAAATCTAAATATCGTTTAGGTGGTAATACTAATATCTTATTACAAAATACAACATCAAATTCCTTTATAATAAGAAATTGTTCTAATTTCATTTTTTATTTTTCGGGCTCAAATTCTTTAATTTTGATGCCATAAAGTTGACACCCTTTCCTAATACACTTTTTACGTTGTAGAGCTGAAATTTATCATGTAGATAAAGGTCTATAAATTGTATTCATTGTATGATACTTATCTTCCTCATTCACACTACTAAAAATTTTGCGCAAATAGTCAATAACATCTTTATGAGATTCTAGCCAATCCATACCTATCAAAATGTCATAGGATCCTAGGAGAAGTATATTTAAATTAATTAAAGTATCCAAGTCATTAAAACCTAATAACAAATCTTTAACTATCTATGTAACTTTTATTTTTACCTTTGTCAGCAGCTATACCAACCATGCATTTGTTTGCTTTTCCTTACTAAGTTTACACTTTTCAACTACTTTTGATGCAATGTAACTTAAACTAGACCCTGAATCGATAAGTATTGAAACATGTATATTGAAAACTTTACCTTCTACTTCCAACATGTTGGATTAATGGTCCACCTGTCGATATTCCAAAGAAACATTAACTATAGGGATATTTTTGGCTATGTCATTCACAGTACAAGCATCCTACAACGTGCTTACAGGTTACTATTCCATCCTCCAGTGGAAGTTTCGATACTCTTTACCCCATTGCTATTGGTTGAACCTTGCCTGTTGTAATTTTTATCAGTATGACCTCTTGTTCCTTTTCCAAAAGGTGTGGGTTTAAATCATTTCCTACATTGATCGATCTTTTCAAATTTTTTTATTTTTCCAACTTCTACTCAATTTGGATATTTGTTTAAACAAATGGTAGCACAACTAGGCCTTTCTAATTGCTTCATCCATTGTTGAAGAATTTCAAACGTAATCTTTTCCTTATACATTAGGGGTAAACCACTGATAAAACTGTATACCTTAGCTTTTTCAACTCTTAGATATGGTACATAGCGTTGTAAATTTACAAACTCAGTTATAAATTCTTCCATGGTTAACAATCTTAGTCTCAAATCATTGAATTATTGAGCTTTCTCATCATAATATCATTCTGACATATACATTTTTTCAATATTTTTTTTAAAAAATTCCAACTCAACTCTTTACTACATATGCTATTGACACTCTTAGCCTCCTTCCACCATGGAGCAGATTTAACAACCAAGATTCTATCGCTTCCTCAAATTCTCCATCAAACATGAAAGGCCTTAACTTTTTGAATTCTCCCTGTAACTCTACACGTCTTTCTTTTTGTTTTTCATTATCCATTTCATCACCTTTCTTTAAATCCTGAGGGGGTTATATAGGAATTATATTTGTAGTTTGTTTTTTTGTAGTGCTCGTTTTCTTTTTTTGTAAGGAACATAAGATAAATATAATAATTAAATCGATACTATTACCTTAGTATAAAAAATATTAAAATTCAAAATCAAGTTACTAATTTTACCTTAATAATAAAAAATATTGCTATCAAAACTTTCTAACAATTCTAACAATCTCAAGTTCTCAACACTACATCTACAATCATACATTAACTAACTTTCATATATTTGCACATATCAAAACTTCTTAACATTTCCAACATTTCCTAACATTCATTCATATATTTACACCTATTAAAACTACCTAACATTCATTCATATATTTGCACCTATCAAAACATTATCTCCTAACATTCCCCCCATTTCCACATTCACTCCTAACATGACATTTCCCATATATCCATTCTTAACATTAACATTCCCTCTATATTCATTGTTACATTCAAATATTTGCACCTATCAAAACTTCCTAACATTCCTAATATTTCTTAGGATTCATTCATATATTTGCACCTAACATTTCCTAACATTCATTTCAAACATTCATATATTTACACCTATCAAAACTTCTTAACATTCCTAACATTAACTTCCTAACATTCCTAACATTAACATTTCCATATTCATTTTGACTATATTCATTTTTAACATTAAATTGCACTTATCAAAGTATTTATTCCTAACATTCCCCTATTTCCATATTCACTCCTATCATTGCACCTATCAAAACTTACTAACATTCCTAATCTTCCTAACATTAACATTTCTATATTCATTCCCCATATATTCATTATTAACATTAGATTGCACTTATCAAAGCATTCACTCCTAACATTCCTCTATTTCCACATTCACTCTTAACATTGCACCTATCAACACTTCCTAACATTCCTAATATTCCTAACATTAACACGTCCATATTCATTCCCTATATATTCATTATTAACATTAGATTGCACTTATCAAAGCATTCACTCCTAGCATTCCTCTATTTCCACATTCACTCCTAACATTGCACCTGTCAAAAAATTCACTCCTAACATTCCCACATTAACTAACTTTCATATCCATTCCCCATATATTCATTCTTAACATTAGATTGCACTTATCAAAGCATTCACTCCTAACATTCTCCTATTTCCACATTCACTCCTAACATTGCACCTATCAACACTTCCTAACATTCCTAATATTCCTAACATTAACATGTCCATATTCATTCCCCATATATTTATTATTAACATTAGATTGCACTTATCAAAGCATTCGCTCCTAACATTCTCATATTTCCACATTCACTCATAACATTGCACATGTCAAAACATTCACTCCTAACATTCCCACATTAACTGACTTTCATATATATTCCCCATATATTCATTCTTAATATTAGATTGCACTTATCAAAGCATTCACTCTTGACATTCCCCTATTTCCACATTCACTCCTAACATTGCACCTATCAAAACATTCACTCATAATATTACACATATCAAAACATTCACTCCTAACATTCTCACATTCCTACATTCACCCTTAACATTGCACCTATCAAAACTTCCTAACATTCCTAACATTAACATTTCCATATCCATTCTCATATATTCATTCTTAACATTAGATTGCACTTATCAAAGCATTCACTCCTAACTTTCCTCTATTTCTACATTCACTCCTAACATTGTACCTATCAAAACATTCACTCCTAACATTCCCCTATCTCCACATTCACTCCTAACATTGCACCTATCAAAACATTCACTCCTAATATTACATCTATCAAAACATTCACTCCTAACATTCCCACATTCACTCCTAGCATTCCCCTATTCCTAAATTCACCCCTAACATTACACCTATCAAAACTTCCTAACATTCCTAACATTAACATTTCAATATCCATTCTCCCTATATTCATTCGTAACATTAGATTGCACTTATCAAAGCATTCACTCCTAACATTCCTCTATTTCCACATTCACTCCTAGCATTGCACCTATCAAAACATTCACTCCTAACATTCCCCTATTCCTACATTCACCCCTAACATTGCACCTATCAAAACTTTCTAATATTCATAACATTAACATTAGATTGCACTTATCAAAGCATTCACTCCTAACATTAAATTGCGCCTATCAAAACTTCATAACATATCTATCACTCTCAACTTCTCAACAAGAAACATTAATTTAATAAATTATATACATTCATATATTTACACCTATCAAAACTTCTTAACATTCCTAACATTTACATATACATGTATATAATCCCAAAAACAATATATAAGGTCAATGCACATTTATATAATCCAAAAAAAATAATCATAAACATGTAATATAAATGTACATGTATATAATCCAAAAAAAATCGTGTACATGTGAGTTCAATATACATGTATATAATCAAAAAATTATGTACATGTGAGTTCAAAGTACATGTATATAATCCAAAAATTAAGCTCCTCCATGTCCAAGTCAACTACAACATATATATCTACATCAAAAAAAACAATGTAAATAATTCTCTAAATAGAAGTCCACCACTATCCTCGACCAGGGTCTTCCCTTGGACTCGTTTCCCTTTGACTCGTAACAATCTGCAACATGTATAAAAATAGATTATGAATAACATAAATTATTTAAAAAACTTTAAACCAAAATCAAAACATTAAAATATTAAACTAATATGTCGAAGAACAATTCAATTATCAACAAAATTCCCTCCAATTCTCTATCATCCAACAAAGTCTTCTCTTTGCCTTTATAAGGTGGAGTAGACCCAAGCTACAACATATATAAAAACAATTTATAAATCTTACAAATTATTTAGACTGTTTTAAACGATATAAAATATATATATATATATATATATATATATATATATATATAACTTACAATTCCAACACTATCGTCCAATGGAGTCTTTCCTTTGTCTCGAAAAGATCGAAGAGACCCAAGCTTCAACATATATAAAAGCAATTTACAAATGTCAAACATTATTTAAACTATTTAAACATATATATCAAAAAACAATTCAATTATGAACAAAATTACATCGGTGCCAATATCCACATCCATCAAAGAACCTATATCTTCACCTCCAATTTCAATATGTTCTAAAACAAAAAAAATAAAACATTAACGCACAATAGATGGAAAATCATCTAAAAAGTTCGAATCTAATGAAACCTGCATAAATAAGTCAAATTAGCAATAAGATACATAGTTAAATTTAAAAACAAAAAAAATATATCTTTCAAACATAAATATAAAGGTGTAAATTTTAAATATACCTCTCCAATATGTTCTTCTACATTTCCAGCATTTTGACTAGTGGAGACTCTAAAATTGTGTTCATTTAACAATCGGGAAAACTGAAAACAATAAACATTTATGTAATGTATTTATTACTATACATCAAAAAATAATTTATCATACATAGATATAATGTAACCAAAAGTTTAATTCATAATGAATAATAAAAAATTAAGGGATTGAAAGTACACAAACTTCTCCTATGTTTGAGGTGTCATTAGATATTCTATCCGAAGCTATATTACGACAAAGCTTCGCATAGGCCTTTAAATCTTTAATGCCCATACAATCTAACTCATCATCTGTTTTGTATACAAAATTTTGTCGAATAGTGACACGAGCCTTCTCTCGACTCAATCCAACATCAACTCCTACAAAAGTCGAAGTCAAACCTTCAGCAACATTATGCCTTACAGTTGTCCCAACTTGTGATGTGGGCTCCATCTCTGATTTGTAACTCACAAGCCTAGGTGGACGAGATATCGGAGGTGGAGGTCAAAGAGTACTAGGATCTCTAAAAGCACATTTTTGATTGTATATCCTTCCCTTTCCAACTCCATAAAACTCGGAATGAATATCAATATAGTCTAGCTTCATTTCTAAAAAAAACTCAGCATAAAAAAACCTAGCAAAATAATTAGGAACCTCATCGTTCCATGGAAACCGACCATAGGCCGCAAGAAACCGATCATATAAAAAATGCGCAAGTTCAGAGTGCTTAAAATATTGCACTTTCAATGCTTTCCGCTTTAGGCCCTCTTTGAAGTTGTACATTGAGTTGGCATGTTCTTTAGTCACCCTTTCCTTCACAACAGCCCACTTATTTGGATCCATCACTTTTGCCTTTCTTCTTTGCATCAAGGCAACAAAACCTTCTGTTGTTGGTCCAAGATCCTCATATACCTTAATGAATTTTTGTAAAGATAACAAAACCATCTCAATACTTTGTTTGTTCTCTGGAGCGAGATCCAAACTAGAAAGATCATTTCACAGCTTGTCATAGTGAGCCCTACAAATTTCAAGAGTTGTTTGTTGAAGCCCACTTTCCCATGGAATCTCATCAAGTAAATCTGATGGATAGGTCGTAATGGGCGTACAACCCTCAGCTAGCTGGACATAATGTGTCCTTGCTCAACCTTCGCCACCCTATGTATGATGACGAGCCTCTTGCGAACCTTGCTCTGCTTCCACACTTGTCTCCCATACAGAAGGTCAAGATCCACGTTCACCCATAGATGATAAAGGGGAATCATCTCTACTATCACTATGCCGATGATCAGATGAATGTGAACTATGCAATAGGCTTGAGTCTCGAGGTGAAATCGATAATCTTCGATTTTCATTTTGGACACCAACTCCCGAAGAATGTGATGATCTCCTACGCTTCTGTCTCAAAGGTGGCTCTCTTTCCATTGGATATGATATCTACAAGTTTACACAAATATCAATTTCAAAATGTTAATTAATCAACTTCAAAGATCTAGCTACTATTAAAATTAAGCTTTCAATGTAATATAAATAGAAAATACAAAGATGGTATGAACAAATAACATATATAAAGACAATGAAGCTTCTTCGTGATAAGAAAGATCCATAAATCCACTAAATACAATAGTATATGATGGTTGCTACGCACATTGTATAACATTTTGACCCCAACACATGCCATAAACATGTTTTGGTTCAAAGGCCAAAAGTTGAAACGTAGAGTAATTCGAAGCCAAACATGCTGATCCATTAAACAATTTTGCAAGTCAAGTTGAAAAATGCAAAGAGATAGTGTGTCAAGCCTAAATATCTAAGCCTAAAGTTTGAGAGCCATAATGCATCAATCACTAAGGGCCTAACCTTCTACATGTTAATTAATCAACTTCAAAGACCTAGCAACTATAAAAACTAATATTTCAATAAAGACCTAGATATCACTAATATTATTTAATTGTCCTTTAACTACATGTGCACGAACTACGTTTTACTAAGTATAAAATATAGTCTAAGGCAAGTGCAAGTACTTACCTACTCTAAGGAAAGACACTACTACTGGCTACTAGCTACCTAGTCATTATAGACTTCTTAGTGAGAGCATCACTATTAAATATAGATAGAGCTTCTTTTTCTTCAACTGATCTTAAATCGTAGGTGAATCGGCTAGCTCATCCCTGAATCTCATAGCGAGAAAGTATTTCTAGATTATTTCTTGCCTTCTTTTCATTTATCATCTTTAAATACTTCCACTTCCCTTCTTCTAGGCTTTGGAGTGTTTACAATGAATTATATATCCTAGTGCCTCTAGTTGTATAAAGCAATGAAGAGTAAAGACAGTGATTTAACTAACCGCTACCAATCAGCTATTGTGATTTCATGGATTTATCACATCAACTGGCAAGGACATATAGATTTCAACTTGGACTAAGGAAAGCGTCTAAAGACTGACTACATACACATAAACTTGCCTTTATCTATCTAACATTTTCTCTCTATGTTTCAAAAAAGCATGAAATGGCAATGTTACTTAATGCAAATGCATCATGGACTAAGATACTCATAACATGCCATGGAACTTATACTTCGGCTATTAGTTGTATGGACTAGAGCAAATAGTAAAGGTTAAGAACAAAACTATATAGTTATTACACTACAGCTGAAGTTGTAACACAGGGTAGTAAAATGAAAAGGTTTCGAAGTCATGTTCCCTACCAACAAAAAAACATACAAAAATAAATTGTTTACTTAGGGACTTGGTCAACTTTGTCCATTTGGACATAGCTGTTCAAATTTGTCCATATGGACAGAGCTCATCAACTCTGTCCAAATGGACAGAGCAAATCAGCTCTGTCTATTTGTACAGAGCTGATCAGAACTATCTATTTGGACAGAACTGTCCATTTGGACAGAGCTGCAACATTTACAGTCTTAAATGTCTATATGTCTCAAATATCATTTAAAGATGCTACATTCTGGTGGAATTATTTAAGCCTATATAACCATGGATTTTTTTGGATAGAGCTCTCTAAATATTCTATAAATTTTCATGTACACAGGAAATAAAACTAAGCTAATTAAAAAGTTATGGACTTTTTTTAAACAAAGCTATCTAAATATTCTATAAAATTTCATGTACATTGGAAATAAAAATAAGCTAATTAAAAAATATAGAAACAAAAAACACATTAACAGATTTAAAGTTTTATATTGAATTTTGTTTAATTAAAATTGTAAAAATAAGTAGATTTGTCCAAATAGCCAGAGCTGTTCAACTCTGTACAAATGGACAGAGCTGTTCAACTGTCATATATATTGCTTTCAACTGTCATATAAATTGTTTACATAGGGACTTGATTATCTCTGTCCATATGGACAGAGTTGATCAGCTCTATCCATCTGGACAAAACTGTTCAACTCTGTCCATATGGACAGAGCCGATCAACTCTATCCAAATGAACAAAGCAGACCAGCTCTATCCATTTGTACATAGTTGACTATAAATTAGAATAAATATAAGCTAATCAACAAATATATTAACAGATTTCAACTTTTATGTTAACTTTTGTTTAGATAAAATCATTTAAAATATGTAAACTATCCAAATTGGCAAAGCTCAACTCTGCCCAAATGGGTAGAGCTATTCAACTCTGCCATCACTACCATTGTAATTATGTCATTACTAACATGATATTCATGAAACAAGCACATAATATTTATGCAATCCCTTAATAATAATAGTATAATAGTTCGAATGGCTTACCTCAAAGCCAAAAGCCAAAACAAGAACACCACACCAGGAGAAGACCACGTACACCTCGACGGAAAAATCTCCACGCCAGACAGACCTCCACGACCTCCACGCCGAACAGACCTCCATGCCCTCCACACCGAACAGACCTAAACGTCGAACAGAACTCCACGATGCGGGGTGCCATGATGGCGGATACACACGTTAGAGAGTTGGGTGACGTAGACACGGATGAGACAGGTGGCAAGATGGGTGGCGAAACGAGACGAGTGGGGCGACGGACGGGGCGACGAGTGGCTGGACAATGACAACTCGCTGCAGGCCAAACAACGAAAATGAGCCCGCAACTGAGCTTATATAATAAAAAATTATTCGGCTGAACAACTATTCAGCCGAATGATTGTTCGGCCGAGTAATTGTTTGGCTAAATAACTATTTGGCCGAATAATTATTGAATTGCCGAAAAAAATTACCGGCCGGCAATCTGGTCCGTCAAATTAAACGGTTACCGTTAAAGTTTATTCGGCCAAATAAAGGATTAGTTATTCAGCCGAATAACTTAATTATTCGGCGGAATAAATATAGTTATTCGGCCGAATAACTCCCGCTATGTTGGTTTGGCACCCGATTCTCATGGAAGTATTACCCAACTTCAAGTTTTCACCCATTTACATTAATACAACGGGGTCTAAACGAGAGTGTTACAGATTTTACTTCCGAGGAAAACATTGTCCAATTAACAAAGATTATCTAAATTCTACAACTGTAAATGGTTGAACCTTAATGAAGAAAAATAATTTAATACTTGGAATGGATTACAAACTTTTAGGAAGGTAGCTACATATTCTCTTTCACAAATCAGATACGATATGGTACCATGTTCATTACTCTCTGTTTAGACCTAAGCATTCTTCATGGAACAATATACAGAAAAATACTTCTTTAACTAGTGCTAGATTAAAAACAGTTAATAGTTATAGGGTCCTTCAATAATCATGCATTTTTAGATACCGAAATTAAATAAACTCACATATAATAAGCAAGATAGTTTTAGAACCTGGATAAAATGCAGAAGAGGGACAACCACCCAAAGGAGACCGTTTTACCCGGCCGTCTCTTGAAGCAGCCAAGATTACTTGCTTAGGACCCCGATCATATTTACTGAACCACTAGGACAAAGATTGGGTGTAACAGCACACACAGAACTCTGCAACTTAGTACTCAATAGCAAACTTAACTCAGAAATTTCACCTTAACTATCCCCTCATCGAATTTCTTGTGTGCCTCACTTTTCAGTTTGCAGCCATCACAAGGTTCATTCATTTGGAATAGAATGTAGTGAGTCTCGTGCTCAATTCGATGGTATTTATAAGATTGCGTAGGTTCTCGGGTCAGTTTTGAAATTAAATGAGCCACCTGCTCAATTCCTCCTCTCACGAAACATGACCATTATTTTAGGGTTTTTGCTTCGTGCAACAGATATAAAGTAAAATGCTAGTACTGCCACTTGTCAAATAGCAATTCTAGTGCTGTCACTTGTCAAATAGCCTTCTACAAGTGTCCATTTCTCCTAGTGGGATAAGTGTCTCTTCTATTTAATTGTTTAAATAAATATTCGATTACACTCATCATTAACCAACTTGGTCATAAAAACTTTACAATAATTTTAACATGATGTTTTCTCAAGTACAAATATTTAGGTGCATAGACTATTTAATACTTCCACCACCCGTCCACCCCTCCTTCTTGGTGACTAGAAGTGCCAACTAGTTTGGAGTTGTACTAAGACTGAATTCTGAAGAGTGAAGTGTAGATACTAGAGGTTGTGTTAAGCATTGTGGGAGCTCGTTGTTGCGAGGCATCTCTCTCCCCATCGTGGATTCTAGCCACGGAAATCCTGCTAGATGTTACCTCCTCTTCATTTTATATGCGTGAAGAGTATTTCTGATATCACAAAAACCGAAATAGGTTTGAAGATTATTGTTGAGACTTTGCCCAGTTTTTGAGTAGTAATCGACGTTGTTAATTTTTTTATTGCTTCCAATGAACTAAACTAGATTTGTCCTTGGAAATGGAGGAAGAAAGGTTTTGGTAGAAGAGCTTGGGGGGGAAACAGTTAGTATATTTTTCTCAATGAACTGGTGCGGTGCTTACTACATTCCACATCATGTGGAGAGCTTAATAAATAAAAGAGATACCTTTATGATCGTGTTTCACATGAAGGACGAAAGGTATAAAGACTTTGAAAAGTATCATGGCTGGCGTTAAAGAATGGCGACATGGAGAGCTCAGATCCATCACTTCTGAATACTATTGCAGATGTCTGTTTGTGTCGGCAATCCTTATTCTGCATATGTATAAGCAAGAATCATGAGCGTGATTTTAAGTATTGACTGTTGAATGCTGCTATGTTTCCTTCAACGCAGAGAATGAGGAGCCTCGATAGTGGAGAATGCATACTCCTCTTGTACGAATTCACAGCCAGTCATCACGTTGCAATAGATGGAAAGAGGCTTCGGAGTGATGGCCAGTCAGATTCGCAGCCAGTCCATCTCACTGCCATCATCCATTGCAAGGTTTAGAACATGAGGAATGCAATGAACTTATAACTGTAACTGTTGGATGCAGCAACGGTCATATTTAATTGCTGCATTTGTATTTTGGAAGAGGTCGACCGACTGGGATGCGTTTGAATACCAGGAAAACTACATTTTGTTGTCAATACCTGTAAGTGGTTATTCATCACATGGTATCGCTACTTACATTAATTCCATTAAGTGGTTATTCATCACATGGTATCGCTACTTACATTCCATTGCCTTGAGAATGATGCAGACGTAACCCCTTGGTATTTTCATCTAGGTGAAGTATAATTGTTCACCCGTATTTCCATGTACTACATTTACACTGGTTGCAACTGATAGGAAGTACACTTACTCGTTTGGAATTTTATATTCATTGAAGTTATTAATGTTTTAGCATGGTGTGTGTTGATGCATAGATGATGCCATTCGACCATGACTCACTCCTGCAATCTATGTCCCGTAAAGAAGACCATAGCTCATATTAAAGAGCTATCAAGAGCTATCAAGACTTGTGTAGACTATGGAGTTGTTATTGCTAGTGAAAGCCTTGATAAATTTGCCTCCACAAACTACAAATACATCAATTACATATAATATTTGGGACTAGTGTGGTGAGCCCACTGAGAGATTCAAGCAAGTTTGCAGTTGTTGCTATAGCTACTCCAAACTAAGAAGATTGCATATGCATATCATCATTTCAGGTATAGCAGATTCTTCATTCAACACTCATATGTGTAACTTGCAAACTGCGGTTTGTTGGTAGGTTCTAGTATGTTTTTTTGGCAATTAGTTGTGTGTTTTTGTATAGTGCCAAAATTGAAGAAAAGGTTGAATTGCACATTGTATGTGGCTGCATTTTCAAGTGATACCCACACCCCTAACCTTTTGAATTTCAATATGTTTAATATTGTTTGTAAAGTGTAGAGTTGCAAGAATCCCTATGAACTCTATGTAGATGAAGCATACATCTTCTTGTAGATGAAGCATTTTTTTCTTCCCAAACTTCTCCTCTTGAACCTAACAAGGAGAACAAGGGGAGCATATGCCAGGATTCAAGTTTAGAAGCCATAGCCTTAGCCACAATCAATTTCAAAGGTCAGGTTCAGTGATGTAACCACACACACATAAAAGAACCAGAAAACCATGCCATGGAGTACTCATGTGTTGGGTTTTGTGAGTAGTGTTGACACCATGACACTCTCCTCTACTCACATTGTTCCTAATAGGGGGGAATGAAGACCATTAGAAACAAGCGAGCCGAACAAGTGAGCATTTTAAGAGCTATGTTTGAGTGAACTCCACTTGGTTGGTGGTCATCTTAAAACCGTTGATTTTGAGAGCACCTTCTATTACCAGAAGATAGTGCAAGCTTATGTTAACTTTCTTGGCAACTCGTATTATCAAGGTCGAAATTTTTAGCAAGCTACTTCGTGTTTCAACTCTCCATATGGTTGGTGGTCAGCCTAAAACCACCAATTCTGTAGAAGAAGTCAACCTCTTGTTGCTTTTGCTTGTGAGCCTTCGTGCCAAGTTCCAAACATAACCTAAGAGACTTAAGCCAAGTTTGAGAGTTGGTGGTCATCCTTAAACCACCCACATATTAGAATATTTCAGCTTTTGTTAGTCCCTTTGGTTGGTGGTCAACCAAAACCACCACTTTAGAGAGAACTTGTATTAATAAAATACAGTGCAAGCTTTTAGCTAACTTGCTTGGAAATTTGGATTGTCAAGATGGAAATGTTCGGCAAGTGGTACCTGTCCACTTCAAGTTATTCAACTCTCTTCTTTTTCTTGGACACACATTCACCCTTCATATTAAGGGGGGATTTGTTGGAGCATAATCCTTAGTGTAAGGAATATTATTGTGCAAGGGAGAGAAAAAGTCACAGAGGAGTCCAAGAGACCTCTTGGAATCTGAAACCCCAAGGTCAATTATCATATATATATTGAACATTTGACAATGGGAAATGTGCACTTTGACTCCTATCTTTTGTTTTTGTTGTGCTTAATTGTCTATTTTCTCATTTGGGCACCTTACAATATTGTATCTCATGAAGGCATAAAACTATACATTAAAAAAATTAAGGCCATCATGGAATGGCCAATTCCTAAAACCTGTAGGAGTCTTAGAGGGTTCTTAGTGACATGTTACTACCACAAGTTTGTTAAGAATTATGGTCAAATAACAACACCTCTAACAAGGTTATTGAAAAGGTAGGCATTCTCTTGGAGACCTCATGTATTATCCATGCATGACTTCACAAAAAACTTTATTGTGGAATGCGATGCCTCGGGGCATGTCATTGGTGCAACTTTAATACAAGAAGGAATGAGCCTTGCCTTTGAAAGTTTCCAACTTAAAGGAAAATACTTACTCAAACCAATTTATGAAAATGAAATGTCGGTCATACTGCATGCAATTAAGAAATGGATCCCTTACCTAATAAAAATATACTTCAAGGTAAGAACAACGTGTGATAGTCTTAAGTACCTCTTGAAACAATGGCTATCTTCAAAAAAGCAACAAAGATAGGTTACAAAAATGCTACGGTTATGACTTTGAGATTATATACAAAAAAAAAAAAATGTGGCAGTAGATGCACTTTCAAGAAAAGAAGATGACACAAAGGGATTACCTTGTGTTATTTCAATTGTTCAATTTGATTGGGTGGAAGAAGTGTGAGAATTGATTCACAGCTAAACTAGAAGCCAAGGAAATTCTGATAGTTCGATATTGTTCACAAAATATGTAGAAAATAGATAAAGGAATGAAAATTGCATACACACATGGGGCCAATAACAGATATTATTATGATTGTCCAACATGTAACTATGTCTAGATCATATATATATTACAATAGGAAAAATAACTTCTCTTTCATCTTATAAAGATCGTTGGCTCCTTGCTACTATTGCAACTTCTCATATGACTTTTATTAAAGATTGTTTTCAAGAACTAAATGACATTGAAAATGGCATAGTGTACTTTGGAGACAAATATAGCCTCAAACGAAGGGGAATTGATTCAATCGGGCATGACTTCAATATAACATTCGTGAAATACATTGATCATAATCCATACTCATGCTTCACAAGTTCGTACCTAATTCATAGATTGATCAAATTCACGGACTTCAATATAACATTCGCAGCATTCTCTATATTCCAAAGTTGTAGAGAAGCTTGTTGTTCTTGGTGCAAATTCGACACTAAGGCCATTCCATCCACATGTTTGATGGAATCGTATAGATAAGGAAGTCCTCTCACAACAAGTTCATCATGACCAAGTATGAATATGGAAAGTTGCTAAAGTTAAAGGGTTGTTCTGCAATAGTTCAAAACTTTGCCTATATGTCTCAGCTTGAAAAAGGTAATTTGGCATCCATTTTATTGTGGCATGCAAGATTTCGTCACTTGAATTATAACAGTCTTTGTTTGTTAAGAAAAAATAGTGTATATGGTTTGCCTACCATTCCTAAGAAAAGGAACAAATGTGATGCATGTATTTTAGGAAAACATAGTAAGCAGCCTTTTTAGGAGTCAAAATTCAAAGCACGTAGAAAGTTATAACTGATTCATTCTTACTTATGTGTAGAGTTTCAAATAAGCTTATTGTTCTTGGTGTAGATTCGACAGTAAGGCCATTCCATCCACATGTTTGATGGAATCGTATAGATAAGGAAGTCCTCTCACAACAAGTTCATCATGATCAAGTATGAATATAGAAAGCTGCTAAAGTTAAAGGGTTGTTCTGCAACAGTTCAAAACTTTGCCCATATATCTCAGCTTGAAGAAGGTAATTTGGCATCCAGTTTATTGTGGCATGCAAGATTTGGTCCCTTGAATTATAACAGTCTTTGTTTGTTAAGAAAAAATAGTGTATATGGTTTGCCTACTATCCCTAAGCAAAGGAACAAATGTGATGCATGTATCTTAGGTAAACATAGTAAGCATCCTTTTCAGGAGTCAAAATTCAGAGCGTGTAGAAAGTTATAACTGATTCATTCTGATTTATGTGGCCCCGTGCCAATTCCTTTTGCAAATGGTAATAAGTACCTCATGACCTTTGTTGATGATTATTCAAGAATGTGTTGGGTATATTTATTGAAGACAAAAGTCTAAATGTTTTCAAAAATTCAAGAACTTCCATGCATGAATAGAGAATCAAGCTCATGCACGTATTGGTACATTTCGATTTGATAATGGTAAAGAATACACCTCTAATGAATTTTAAGATTATCTTTTCAAACATGGGATTACACATCAAACTTCAATTCCTTATAATCCTCAACAAAATGGTGGAGCAGAAATGATGAATAGAACATGAATGCATATCGGAATATCAATGATGTTTTTTATGAATGTGAAACTGATGTTTTGGGGTGATGCAGTAGTATGTGCAGCATATTTGAGAAATAGAAGTAAATCTCAGGTTATTGAAGACAAGACTCCACATTAAATGCGGTGTGGCCACCTTCCTTCGATTAGGAATATCAATTTTTTTGGTTCCACCTGTCATGCCTTGATACCAAAGGAGCAAAGAAACAAACTTGGTGCTAGAAGTAGAAGATGTATTTTCTTAGGATATTCAAAAACTTCCAAAGAATAACATATTTATGATGAGGTAAACAAAAAAATTGTTGTTTCTAGAGATGTCGTTTTTATTAAAACTAATAAAAACAACAAGTCTATTGAAAGGCGGCTTGATCATCTAGAGAGGTTTTCCCATCTAAAGACATATTATGAATTTGATAATGATATTCCAAACCATGAAGGCGAAATCTCGATCTTGGATCAAGATCAATCTTTGAAATTTACTTTTGAAGCACCAACACCCCCTCATAAAGAAACTCATAAAGAATAAGTTCCCACCACTTCACCATAACTAGATGATGTTATTGAAAGGATTGGAAGAACAAACCTTGAAGATAATGTAGCACCACCTCCAACTTGTTACGGAATAACCTTCCTATGGCTTAGGGTGGACAACAACAGAAAGTATGACACCATAAATCGATCCATTTCCATATGCAAAAGAGAAAAACAAGACTCACACTAAGCGATGAGAAGCGTGCCTTATTCCAGACATTCGTTGTAGATCCCTATTGATCTTTCAACCACACTTGTACCTACATTCCATTCTCAACAACAACGAAACACACAAGAATGATAGATATTAAGTGTCAAACCTACACTAGCATATACAAATTCATACATATATAATCAAAGCAACTACATCCATGGACAAGAATATTCATAGTTACACATACAATGGATGAGAAATGGATATTTATATTAATTGTAAATAGAGATATAAGTGAGAAACTATGCCGGTTCCTTGTCGAAATCGAGAAATCGATTCCTCCACCTGGGCCTCCACCACTTCAATCCTCCATGTCAATGTGTTGTTCAGGAAAACGCACCCTTATAACCTAGGGCCTCTGGGGTTACCAACTTACTAACTAACTCACATACAATCAGCCATTTCAGGAATTGAAATAGAAATAGGAAGAAAACTGAGCATGCCCTATTTATGACGGTCGATCCTAGATTTTCTTCTTCTCTTCAACCCACTTCTACAGTTCCAGGGTACCTCCAATCACCTACAAAGAACAAGATCTTCCTGCAATATCTTATGTAGTATATCAATGGTTAATGAAATAACATATTCATAATAATATAATTCATAAATCACAAATATACAAGAGTGCACAATACACAAATTTGGAAAAAAAACTTTCTTTATTGATAAACAGATGAGATGAGATTACAACCCAACTTCTGAGACAAGGACTCCTCTGCAAACTGAGGACACTGAGTTCTGCTGCTCCAAGATGTCTGAAGGCATACCATCAGCATAACTTTTCTCTATCAATTATGATTGATTGGCTTCAACCCCTACCTTCTATTTATACATGAGGAAAGAGATAGGTTTTGATGGTTGAGATGGTTGAGGAAGTTTTGATAGTTATGATTGAGGGCTCAACTGTCCTCGAATAATCGTGTTTATATTTTTTAACTTCAAATTAAGGCATACGTGACTATTGATATAGGCAAGTCACGTATGATATGTGTCTTGCTTTAAGGAAACCCATGGGTGCAATCCATATGCAAGTTGCAATGTACATACTCGTGTATGATACATGGATTCCTATGCAAATAGTCACGTATTCAACCCTAATGTTTAAACAAAAATATATTCAGCTGGTAAGGTGATGTTGTATCAGTAGTCATGCTTATCTATAGTGTTTTGGCTACTTCAATCCAATTTGTCCTTTTGTGTTTCGACACATTGGGTGTCAGTACTCGGGCGAAGAAATGCCATTTTACATGATAACATATGCCCCCTAATGTGTGAGGTCAAAGGGAAGTGATGGCCGAAATACATTACAATCTTTTAATCTTGGAGAACTCAGTTACCAAGGCAATAGAGGAGGTACCTGAAACAGATACATATCAAAATCATATACAAAATCATATCTGAGGATGCCATGTTCAATATAGTGGAACACTATCTCCTTTACAATATTTGATTACATCATATGATACGGGTAACAAGACCACGTATATTACAAAGGTGGATCGAAGCCATAATATACAATGATGAGTCTTCAAAATTTGGAAGTTGTGTAATTGAACATAACACAATATTGCGCAACTTAGGTCATAGATGTGAACCTAAGGTCTTCATCAAAATCCAAGGGAACCAATACAATCCCTAACATGTGAATAGATGTGTTGAAGTCGAACATGGAAGGAACTCAACAGAATGTCAGAAAATGAGTGATACTGACAACTGAAGCAAAGGAGTTCAACAATAATGGTAGTGAATCCTAAGGTACCATCGTCAAAACTCTAGGTCTTCATCTTCAGGAGATGCCGATGAGAAACCATAATGTGATGAGGAAGGCAATGAATCCTCCAACGGATCACAAGAGTGAATAGGAACTGGATATGGGAAGGTAGACACAAGTAATTTTAGATAGGATAATGATGGAATCAGGATAATACTAAGATGAAGGGATAAATCCTTGAATAGTGAGCGCGACACAGAGATGACGCAAGGCATCTTTTGACTTGTAGATAGTACAACTAGACTTATCTGTCATGTAGGAGACATGATCAAATTACCCATGTATAAAGGACAATTGGAGGAGTAAAAACTCAAAGTAATAGCTGAGCTAAAAGTGTAAACTGAAACATGAGTATCGGAAAGTTCAGAAAGTGTTGTGTTCAAGGAGGACATGCTGGCACTGTTTATAACCCAAAGAGAGTACTCTTCCTTATCTTTCTTGTTAAATTTTAATGAGTCCATAAAAGTCAACTCATGTCTCTCTTCATTTTTTACAAGCTTGAAGAGGGAAGAGAATAATGCTTGATAATGTCACTGATTCATGGATTTTATGAGCCCGAACTAGTATATGCTCGTTGGTGTTTTCATATTTTGAAAGTCTGAAAACTACGAAGAAGACTCTGGGGGGTGATTTTTCGTACAATTTAGTCTCCTAAGACCCGAAAAGTATAAAACAATCCACAGAAGAACTCTCTTAGCCCCCAGAGGACTAAGGTGTACCTTTTTTGTACTTAGTCGGCAATGTCCGAAAAAGGGGTAAACTAATACCAGACCGATGCACCTTCAGAACCGGCAAGTAACCTGAGTTTAACGAGTGTGAAGGAAGGTAAGATCACTCGAAAAGATCCATTTGATTACGATAAATGGGGCTTACAACAATAAACTCGATGCTTTGTTCTTTAGTTTTTCTAAGCATGACAAAGACATAAAGTACGCTCGAAATATTTTCATGTTTAGGTCCAGAGCATGAAAAAAGAGAAAACTAAGCTCATACCGAGTGTTCCTTTTCCGTAAGTTTAGTCCCTCGGGTCCAGAAAAGTGATAAACCTATACCTGAGAATACTCTTCTCAATTCCGAAGAAAAGAGACTGCTCATTTTTTGTAAATATTCCACATGGTCTAAAAAAGCGATAAACTACCACCAATGTGGATACCCGTTCACTTATTCTTAATGAGTCTGAACAAACAAGCTTACTCAACAGTCAAGTATATTTTTAGGATTCAGACCTGGGCCTAAAGAAACTCCATAAGTGCAGGGAGTCTTATAACAGGGATAGCTCATAAAAGATGCAAATGAGGCTCATTTTGTCATGAAAAACTACTAAGAAGACTCGTGCAAACCTAGCACAATTGAGGCATGGGTACCAGAAAGACAATAAAGTGCTCTAAACTAGGATACCCATGAAAAGGAGGCCCTATCCACGGAAGAAAAATGATGCAGACAAGGTAAAAATGGTTTAAACACCATAGTTTGTGGTCAAAGAGGTAATCCTAGGGTTAAAAACAGATAAGGTATAAATGAAAAAATACATATTGAGGACCAAATCCTACCCTATATGAGCGGATAACATCTTCTTAAAGATCTCGAACCTGTTGCATTTAGTAAAAAGTCATGGTATTAGTTCATTTATAAAAAATAATTTTTAAACTATAGACTATAGGTCCAAAATTTTGAAAATTTTCAATATATAGTTCAAAAACAAAAATAAAACATACCATTTGACAATTTACCCAATTTGGCAAGTTTTTAGCTATGGCTTCAACTGTTCACTAAGGATAAACCAGTGGACCAAATCGACATCCATTAGTTGTAGGTTGGTAGACTCTCCCTTCTCCTTCCTTTCATATGTTCTATTTTTCATTTTTGTGAAAAAAAATCAAGGTTTTGTGCCTGCCCTAAAAGGTTCACGCAGAATACGCAGGTGTGCTACTATGACAGTCACATACACGTGTTTCATACGCGACTTGCTCTAAAGAAACCCTGTGAAGTTGTTCCTCTGGTCTGAATGGTTGAGATCCAGAACAAATGAGTGATCGACAAAGGATGAAGACCTTCCCTGAATACTATAGACACCTGGAATACTGCTTCGATTGTGAACCTGTGTACCTGCAAATAGATCAAACATGCAAACACATCAAAGCTACCAGAAAATCATCTACTTATCCATGTTAGTGACTAAGGAATCTAACAACATGTACATGTGAAATCAAAACAACAGTAATGTGGGACGGAAATCAGCTTTGCATTAAGAATGTATGGAGAAGCTTACAACCGTTGCCTTAGTGTCGACAAGCCCCTCCATGAGACAAACACTTCATCCCCATAAGATCCAACTTTTCTCTCTATGCTCTCCAATGATTTGGACTACGTAGTCAATCCAACAGCATAATAATACCTCTATAGTTCTCCCCCCAACTATGGACATGAGCTTGTATTTATAAGGCTCAATGGATAGGAATAGTTGAGGGAATTGTGGGTGAGGTGGCTCCAAGATCCTACCATGGGGGATCTCAAGCTCAAACTAACCCACAATGATAGGGATAAGGGAGGACACGAGGCTCATGATCTAGAAGCCTTGAGAAACTTCTTTTTTTCCCATTTTACCCAGGGTACCACTTTTCTTCCCTTATGACAGAGCGGTTTAGATGAGAACCGCTTTTAGGCCGAAGACCATAGGCGGTGGCACTGATTCTCGAAAAGAGGATACAGGTGGTGTTGAGCAAGGTACTGCTCATTGACCACAGGGAAAGCACGGTGCTAGTTTTTTCAAGTAGAATTGACAAACAGAGCAAGTTTCCACTCTAAGTGTTGGGATTAAGGGAAAACATGAGAGTTAAGGGTCTTATCACATGATGGTGATAGGATTTGGGTATAACAGAATGCCCCCCAAAGCATGAGACTTAGAGGGATGTGATAAGTGAGAGCTTTGAGATAACAAGTTGCCACTTCGAGGTGAAAATGTCATCTCAGTAAAATAATGTCATCCAGTAGGAATCTATAGTACATCAATATTTTTGACTCGTAGACAAAAATAACCAACTCATGGCTATGGACCAATACAAGGCAGATCCATGAGAGGAATAAACAAGCATGGCTACTAGAATGCAGCGTAGATCCATGTGATAGAGGACTCAAACTTGGATATAGATATCGAACATACAACATAGATCTATGTCATACATACGCAAATTTGAGCATAGCCACAACCATACAAATGTGGATCCATGCTAGATATACAAATCTCCATCGCAACCTAGAGAAAGCAATGAGTGCTAAACAAATACCTAGGGTCTTCATCTCATCTTCCACAAAGTACGATTCTATCCATGTGATTACAATGATATGAAGTTGAACATAGTAGAAACCACTTGATTACTGGCCAATGATATGAACCGTTAACAAGTGCGAGGGAGATCACCATTGATGTCAATGATTTCCAAGGTACCCTAGTACAATCTACTAAGCGTGAATAGATGTCTTGATGTCAAACACCCAGTCGATTCTATCGATCAAAGGTCAATGATGTGAACCTATGTCAAGAGCGAGAGAATCTGTCATTAAGGCATACAGATCTCAAGGTACTAAATTTTGTTTCTAAGACTATTTCTCGGTTGATGAGCTGGCGTTGACGGGAATAGTCTCATCGAAGGAGGGCCATGATGAGTGCCACATCAACAACACGAAACTCAGAACATAGTTCTGGAATGATGTGAATGTAATAACCATAAGATTAACTCAAAAGTACTGACACAGAGACTACAGAGGTAAACTTCTTCAACTTCCCTTTGAACATTGGGCGGCACGACAAAAGACTTGGCAGCATGACTAAACCAGACAAACACACAGTGCAACAGTGGACAATGCAGACTCAAAGGAGTGGCATGACTCATGAAATTGGATTGTCACGGAGATTAGGTGAATACACAATTGACTGAAATGATATGCAGACAAGTGCCATGTTCAAAGGTAACGACAAACTACTTCCATTTATTTGCAAAAATGATTCCCTTCCCATTTCCCCCATCATGATTGATGAGTGCCTCTTTTCGGTTTTACGAGTTCAAAGAGGGTAACAAACACTTGTTATAGCTCGTCTGAAGACAAGTCCAAACTCATATGTTTTACGAACCTGAGAGAGGAGGGGTTCGTTCCCAAAAAAGGATCTCTCAATGTTTAATTTAACGAGTGCAATGAAAGAAAACTTGGTATCGTTCATGTTTAAAGAGTCTGAACGACCACAGAAGAAGACTCCAAATGGTCCTTTTTCGTATGATTTAGTCCCTAAGGCCCGAAAAAGTATAAAATAATACCTTAGAGAACTCTTCCATTTATGATTGGCTGGAGTGTTCATTTTTTGTAAATAGTCCATCCAATCCGAAAACGAGATAACCTACCGTCGGAGAGACAACTCTTCAAATGCTTTAACGAGCGTGAAGAAGACAAGATCACTCGACAATATTTTCATATTTAAGGAGCCCAAAAATATTTTAAAGAAGACTCCATTAGGTCTCTTTTCACAATGAGAGATTTTACGAGCCTAAAAAGAGTCAGAAATGGACTCGAAACTTTGATGCTAAGTTTCAAGAGCGTGACCAAAGTGTCGCAATAAATGCTCAGACTTTTTCTGTTTTATGGAAGTACAAAAAAGTCCAAAACGAACTCCCAAAAATTTACTACTACTGCTCTTCTATCCTGCAACGACTCAAAAACAGGTGTTAAATGCCCCAATAACTGACATTAAAGGATTACGACTGATAGATTTTGAGTAATAAATGATTTGAAAACAAAACTATAGCATGTCAAACCCAAAAATGTGTATAAAAATCATGAAAATAGTAAAAAAACAAAACATTTTACTATTTACCCATAATGGAGAGCCTTTGGAGCATTTTCTTGGCCAGATTTTCAGTTGCTGATATCGGGAGCATCCACCGTCGGTTTCACGCACCATCAGTTCTAGGTAATAGCCTAGACCTTACTCTTTCATTTTATGCCTTCAATTTTGATTTTTAATGGTGTTTTGGACTTGTATGGCAAGCCCTAAAATCATGGGAGCGGGCATCGCTCTTATCCCTTGCGGGATAAGAGGTACCTCGCTAGAACCGCGCCGAAAACATAGCGCACAGGCGGTGCCACCGCCTTTCCTCAACAAGAAACAAGTGGTGCCGGCCGTGGAGAAATAAAAATGGTTACACAAGAAAAACTAGCTCATTTTAATTGATTTGGAAGATTAAGAATATTTCTAACAAGTCTTGTTAACCCAAAAAATCCCTCACTCAGCTCTATATGGCCTGCACCACCCAAGGACACCCATGATCGACCCTCGTAACACTCCATTAGACCCCCACACCCTCAAAAAGGCTTAAGGATGAAGAAAAGGGCTAAAAAACCCCAAAAATGAGCCTAAATAACTCTCCTAGGGGCTAAGGCCTCCAAAAAGGGGCTAAAACCCATCAAAGGAGCCTAAAACCCTAAAAGGAGCTAAAGTTAGGGCGGAAGGGGCTAAAAGCCCAAAAAAGGGGCTAAATCCCGGACCAAGGGCTTAAAACCCTAAAACCCCTAAAAAAGCTATAAAAGGAGGGTGGGGGGTCACTCTCAAACAACTTCTCCCTTGCATACTGTTATGTTGCTCGTGGAAGCCTTGAGAACCTTTGTCTCTCAAGCCACCCACACTCCCTCTCCTCCATCTCCATTGAGCCATAGCTCCCCCATCCAAGAGAGGTGCTTCTTCAAGCCAGGGCATGGTGTCACATTCCACCCAAAGAGAAGGTATAACTGTGTATTTTTGTTTAGTTTATTTGTTTTTCTATAACCCATTTCTTGTTTGCAGGTCTTCATATTTTTCTTGCAGGTTTATGTTTAACATGTTTTGCAGGTTTATTGTAGCTTAATGATTGTTTGCAGGTTATTGGAAGTGGAACCCTAACTTTTGTTTGCAGAGGGGTTCTCCATCTTTGCTCTTATTTCTGTCTAGTTTCATTTCTATTTTTTCTTTTCAGCATTTCCACACGTAGGAACCTACCCTTCTATCCTATAGACAGAAGGGAGTCATTCATGCCCCTGTAGCAAGGATAAATCCCTGCTACAGAACTAGCGACCATACCAGGTCGATCCCACAGGATCCCTGGTCCAGATTTTTAAAATTTCAAGTTTTTTTTAATTGTTGCCCTAGTTTTTCAAATTTCATGTCAAATTTAGTTTAGAACTAGTTTATTTCCAGTTATTAGTGTTTTTGAAGCCTCTGCTAGGCAAATCCGAGTCAATTTGGCCACAGTACAGGTTACTGTCGACCAGATCTGACTCAGGATCAGAAAAACCCCAAATTCGGGGCAAGTCGCACTTATCGGACCTGAACAGGGGATGCGGGTGCACTTAATGGCCTGATAGGCGCGCCCAGAGTGCACTTAATCCCCCGAAAGGTGCGACTTCACTCAGAAACACAGACCGTGACTGTCTATGAAATCTACGCGACCCCCTCTCTTGTTTCTGAAAAAATATTGCAACCCCCTCGCCAGATTTGATCAGAAATGTGTGGTCTGTCAAACAAAGCTTAAATTTCAGTTTTATAGGGACTATTAGTGCGGTTCAGCCGCCTCTGTCCAGCACAGAAGTTTAATTTCAGTTCATGTTTTAATTTCCTGTAATTGCATCAACAAACAAAGTGTAAATTTAAAGTAAATATTAATGGCTTAATTAAATGAATGTAGCTTAACTAAAATGAACCTAAAACTAACTGTCTTGCTTACCCTTCCTCCTCTACCCAGTCATCACCCTTCGGGGTATTCTAGGATACACCGAAGGGCAAGCTCGTATTGTCCTAGGCCCTTCACTAATATTGTTCCAAACCATTTAAATCGGATGACCTAAAAGGTAGAGGGGGTAGAGAAGGAGGGCTTCTCATGGCGCTAAGCGTCCTCCCTGTTGACCAACCTTGCATCTGGGAGGTGACCTGTGGATCTACATATGGGCTTAGTCCCATTGTGTTGAGAGCCCAGCACCTTCTCTTGGTTGAAGAGGAATATCAGTGTGAGGTAGTCATCTAGTTAGGCCATAAACATTCAAGGCTAAAAACTGTATTTGTTTACAAATTTCTGATTATTCAATGCTTGCATACACAATGACATGAACTCTACCACAATATGATGAATTCATAAACCATTTGCAGCTACCAAATACTAGAAAGGCAGACAAACAAATACACAATACCAAGTAATCAAGGCAACTCAGTTCATGACACTGAGAGAGCCTTAAAATTTATCAATTTACACTAAGTACAAACAAATCTATAGTCTTTGAGGACATAAGTCCCTGATTGCTTCAACTGTGGGAAGTACTTGGGCTCTACCCAGAAACTCATTGTGAGGAGTACCACAGGAACCCCAAAGTAGCTGGTTGCTGAGAGGAATTGCCAAGCGAAACAGGCAACAACCCCTTCTGATTGAGTAGAAACACCTGTGAGGAAAAAGCCAAGCATTGTCTTCTGGCAGTCTTGGTGGCCGAGTGACCACCTAAAGCCAATAGGAAGCCATTGAAACCAAGGTCCAAACATCATTCCCACCAGTTTCATACATAATATCTAACACAATTGATCCTCCACGCTCTTCCTCACGCCTGAGAGGCAAACCACCACCATTCGAACACTCAACCGACAGCGTCGAAACTGTTCTCAGTGATCTCCCACACCATCAGAAGGCCACACAGCCTCTAATTCTAATTCAGACCCATATTAGTCTGAACCAAACCTCCACACTACACCATCAAGCCCCATAGCTGGTGCAAATCCGGATCCATTTTTCGGCATAGCCATAGCAAGTGGACCCATGTCGACACCGCAACCTGTCACCCACAACCTGGCAAGTGGCCCAAGCACAATCATGCAAACTGTCATCAGTCAGCTGCCACCACCTATAGTGACCAGCCAAGCTAGCCCACTTGTAGCACACGGGTGCAATGGCCCTTCCACACACACTGCCCCTCCTACCACACGGGGGCAGTGGACCGTCCACTTACATTGCCCCTATTGTCACACATGGGGGAAATATCCTCGCCACTCATACTGTCCCACCCACAACACTTGGGGGCATTGGCCCATCCGCAATGGTGCCACCATAAGTACCCCCAACTGTGTAGATGCATTATGCACCTGTAAACCCCACAACCATTGTAGCCCCATCCCACATCAACCTGGGGTCAAATCTACCTTTCATGGCTCGTCTTAGCTTGCCTGATTTGGATCGATTAACAAACGACCCCATTTGCCATCAATCTTTTTGGCCTCTAATGCCAACTAAGCTGTCATCAAACATCCCCAAGTTTGAATGAAAGGTAGGGGAATGTCCCCAAAACCACATTATGACATTCCATCTATGGTGCTCATCCAACAGCATCGTAGACGATTCCATCAGGCTGAGGCTATTCCAACGCACCCTTACAGGTGTTGCGGCCAAATGGTACATTGAGCTACCACAGGCCAAATACCCGGACTTCAACTCCATAGCTTTCATGTTCCTACAGTATTTCCAACTCCCTGTCAAATATAACGAAGGGGCGGAGATCCTGTTATCCTACTGCCAAAGCACTGCCACTCATATAACTGACCATACCCATGAGTGGCGGCGACGTCGTAGTCTATGTAAAATCCAAATTGACGATGGGATCTTCTTGGATTGGTTCCTTAAGACCTTGCTCCCACCCATAGCAGAGGACATCGCATCCGAAAGTCCCCAATCTGAAGAAGAGGCCATATTGAAAGCTCAACGGTTTGACCTTATCTATGTTCAGTCTTGATACCTATACACCGTCATCCCAGATGCTCCCTACCCAAGTACCTCCTACCGGGATGTACCAGGGGCATCTCATGCTGTGGATGGCATCATAGCCTTGGTCTCCCAACAGCCACGGCATCGTCCGAAACCACCTGCCATTACACCACAACCAAGCAACACTACTAATGTTGCTTACCAAAACCAAACTTCGGACTATGCCAGAATGATGTCCCAGTCTGAAGCAACAACTTCCTACGCACATCCTGTGGCACCGCAGTAGGCTCAGGCCATGGCTTGGCCAACACAGCAGTATGCGGGGAAAATTCCCACATTTGCAGCACCGCCACCCCCACAAATCTACTATGCACTGCTAGTGCAAATAGTCCAAGCCCCCGCCCCCACTCCACCCGCTCTATTAGGACAAGTGTTCGCACAACAAAATCGTCCCAACCAGCCTGCCCCCAACAATCAACAAGGGCAAGCTACGAATAACCGGCCCCGCAACCAAGGTAATAACCAACAGCAAGGAGGCGGTCAACAACCAAACCCTCCCAACAATGTCATGGCAAACTGGCCAGCCCAAAATCACCCACGACAAAATGCACCAAGATGCAACGCCTTGTTGCGCACAAACCAACCATGCACACTCTGTGATGTTTATGGGAACTACACATTCAAGTGTCCCCTTATGGGTTGAGCTAAGCAGGCCATTCAAAACGAGGCCCAACAGGCCGCCAACGCGGAAAATCAAGCCCAACCCAATTCGGCACCACAAGGACCTCCCCCCATGGTGCTTCAAAACCCACTACCATTCCAACGATTGGTGGCAACCGCACCCCCTCCCCAACCCAATCCCAACACTCTAGGGGCACCTCCCACTGCCGAAACAGGTGTTCACCACCTGCTAGCCATGACAACTGAAGAGGTCAACTTGCAAACCAGACGGAATCAGTATGGTATTACCATCGAACCCGCTGACACATCAACGACATCAACATCCAAAACAGTTAACCTACCTCTTTAGTTACCCCCATTCCCATCCCCCCCCCCGTACGCAGAATTGCCAATAACGCCACAGCTAGAGCTGCAGTCAGCTATAGCATTGTGGAAGATTTGGCCCAACCGCCATGTCCGCTCTTGAGGTACTTAAAACATACCCAAAGTAGCATAAAGCCTTACTAGCCTCCCTTGGGGTAGTAGACCCCTCCGACTCCAAGTTGATCACATTCGACACAGAGAACCGAGAACCATGCATGCCATCGACCATCACCTTTCAAATCCTGGTTTCCATCCAGAATTTGGTTGTGCACCGATGCATAGTGGATGAGGGGGCATCCACATGCGTTATGTCTACCTTGGTTTGGCAGAAACTTGGATCACCAATTCTGCAACCGTCCTCCACAACTCTGCGAACTTACGATGGACATCCCACTAAATCCCAAGGAATCCTCCCCCAAGTCCCCATCACATTAGCCGGGAAGACAGTGTTGATCGACATAGAAGTCGTCAATGCTCAACTGGACTATAACCTTCTCCTCGGGAGAAGTTATATGTATTCCATGAGAGCAGTCGCATCAACTGTCTTCCATCTCATGATGTTCCCCCACGAAGGGAAGATTGTGATGGTGTATCAGCTCACTTATCATGATCTGAAAGGGTTAACGGCACCTACCAACGTTATCCCTACCATCACCACCATCGAGCTGCAAGGGGCGACCACACACGCTAATGTCGTCCATGCAATCAACACTATGGTTGACAACATACCAGCCTCTCCATTGTTGAATGTGGGCCCTGCGTTGTTTTTCAATACCACCATGACATCCCCTTTCCCATTAGTGTCACCACCACCGACACAAAATGAAACTACGAACTTGTGCATGGTCTCATCCAGCACCGCTGCACCCAAATAACAAACGCAGCCGCAACCCCAACCACAGCTACAACATCATCTGCAGCCGCAACACCAACTTCAGCCACAACATCAACTGCAGCAACAGCATTACGCACAGCTGCAACCACAACCGTATCCCCACATGCAACCAGCAGGGAGTTATTGTTGGTCACTATGGGCAGACCCGGGTTTACTATAATGTACCAACAACACCCCTAGCTCACCGGCCCTTTCGGCAACAGATCGCGGAGCGGCCTGAAGTCTCACCCGAAGTGATTCTAATGGGTTGGCCAAAGACTCAAGTGTCCGGGACTAGGTTCTGTGACATCCTACTTCTGTCTCGCAGCTCTTCTTAGCCCGCGCGTTCTCTCTCTCTGTGACGCGCAGTCTCCTCTTTACTCACGATATCTCTATCCCTTATCGCATCGCCGCGTCCTGGGCAACACGCAACTCTTTCCTGTGCTAGGCCCTCAACCTACGGTATCGCACACCGCAACTCCTCTGCTGGTGCGATATCGCCTCTCTATGATATCCTATCTCCGCGGCTTAGCACACCTAGCGTTGCTCGTGTTCGACTCACCGAACTCAACTTACAAGGCTGTTTAACACTACGACTCTTAACTGTCTCGAGTAAAACATAGACAAACTCGTATACAGAATACTAAAGACTTTAACTTGTATTTTATCCTTTTATACTGCTGCGAACTGAATAACACATTCATACATTTAACTGTAAGCAAAGTTCATGCAATGAGTAACAGATTCAAGTCGTACACCACTTGGGTTTCTAATCCTGTTCCCATGAATAAAAAATAGGGTACCATTCATGTTTGCACAGACTTCCGCGACCTCAACAGGGCGTGTCCCAAAGACAACTTTCCCACACACTTCATCGACCAAATCATCGATGCATGCGCCGTACATGAAATCTTTTCCTTCATGGACGGTTTTTCCAGATATAACCAAATCCAAATCCGGAAAGAAGATAGTTATAAGATGGCATTCACAACCCCATGGGGCACATTCATGTATCAAGTCATGCCCTTTGGCCTGAAAAACACTGAAGCCACCTTCTGGCGTGCCATGACACACTGCTTCCACAACCTCGTTCACATTATGTTGGTTTGTTTCGATAACCTCATCGCGCGGTCACAGAAGCAAACACAACACAAAGACGACCTGCAACAAGTGTTCTTACGATGTCGCAAGTAAGAAATCTGCTTGAACCCTTTCAAGTGTGTTTTCTGTGTCCCCACAGGCTGTCTACAAGGATTTATCATGTCACACAAAGGAATGAACACCGATCCCTGGAAAGTCCAAACAACTTTCCCTCTAACATCACCCCTTTGAGTGACAATGTTACAACTTGTATTATAGTTTTTCCATTTTTTATTTTACACATTGTTCAAAATTGATTCTTATGTATCGTTTCCTCTCATTGCTTTAGATGGAGCACACCTCAAACCAGTATATGGGATCTGCAGATGGAGCAAGCAGATGGTCTCCGAACCTCACCTCGGCTGCATGGGTAATCTACTCCCCATCGCACGAGTTGATCCACATCGACGGAATATGCGTGGGCACTGCAACCAGCAACCAGGCTGAATATGATGGTGTCAATGGCCTCTTGGCCACCGCTCTCCAGTTAGGCATTCACCATCTCGATGTCTTCTTAGACTCCTAGCTGCTTGTTTCTCAGTTGAACAACCACTACCGAGTACGTGATCCCTGCCTCTTTAGAAAGTACCTGCGCACTAAACAAATGGTGAGAACATTTGAATCCATCACATTCACACATGTTCCCAGAAACCTCAACAATGTCACAGATCAAATGGCCAACGATATTCTAAATTGGCACATCCATAACCGCATATAGGAAACATACAACCATAACATCATGCATAACTATGTCTAAAAATACACACACAAGTGTAACAATACATCACATAGACATTTGCATTCCACATCATCATAAAAAGACTCACATAATAAAACCATAAAAGCACATCCACGTGCATCAAAAATATATAGATAAATAGATAAGTCGCATGTCCAAAACATGTCCAATACAAAATGAGAAGCCACATATGCTTTCTCAGCAGGATATACATAGCGACACAAAAACCCCTAAGTGCACCAACGCACTAGGGGCAGCCCCACTAGGCTACCAATCCGACTCAAACTCATCATCTGACTCAGTGTCATCATCTTCCTCAGAGGACTCATCCTCTGCAGGAAGATCTCCTCTCACCGCCCAACAAAAGTGCTCACAAGCCATCGCTATCTTCCTCATCACACCAGTAAACTCTTAAGGAAGGTTGTGAATAGCGGCAATCATATCACTACTCAGGTGCTGCCAACCATCATCTAAGACTCCAGTAGCAAGCCGCTCTAGATACGGTAGCAGTCCATCCATCTCCCGTCGCCGCTTGTGGGAGCTCCCGGCAGAAACTGCTGCAAGAGCTATGGTAACAACCCGCCTCTGATGCCCGGGCAGCGGGCGAGGACAAATATCTGCATGTACAAACAAGGACACCATCAGTCCACATATATCAATATACAAACTACCAACCATCTCAACTACACTATGTATAAAGATGAACATAAAAACATCACGCATACATACCAGCTGGTCCCCAATCCTGGCCAGGAGGTCAGGGCATCTCAGTGTCTCCCTGGTAGTCCATACCCGCATACGGGTACTCCTCAATCACTACAGGAAGCTGGAGCCACTGCTCTAACAACTCCTTAGCAAAAAAGCGGCCCACTCTGCCGCCACCCTCTCAGATCATCATCTGACACCATTTGTACATCCGTGGCTCCTGTGGACCACTTTCCTGCACATCCCGATGAGGATTAAGTGTAGGTACTTTCTCAAAAAATAAATCACACAGGGAGGAGCCAAAACAAAAACTAGCGCCAAAAGTCTTCAACTTGTTCAGGTGATGCCGAACAGCCTCCAGATACATCTGGCCCCATGCATAGTACATGCCACCTATAGCACGCTCTACTAGTTGAAGCTGACCACCAAAGAAATCAGCAAATGAAGAATTAGGGCCCACCTCTCCAACTCCACAACGAATAGTGACAATGACACCTCACTAAGTGGACCCCACCCTTATATAGGCCCCATTTGACCTAATTTCTTTTGATCGGCATAACAGGACCATATGGACTCCGTTTGAGACGTCGTTTGCGGCAGTGGTTTTAGAATTCTACCCTCTATCTCTTTATGATACCATTTTCTCATCTTTAATAAATCAATTTCGGTACCATTTCCCACAAGTCACCTCGATTTACGAGCCACGACATGATGATGCAAGTGTCTACGGGCCAGTACTTGTATCACACTTCTCGACCGCCACTCATGCAAGTTCTTGGGCCATCGCCCATTAAGGAATGCCATTTTTACTTTTATTTTTTATTTTAACACATAACTTGTCTCTTTTATCCACCGTACCGTACGTGGACCTCTGGACCACTGTCCACAAAACAATTTCTTTTTCTTGCATGTATTTGGCATATAAGTGCCCTCGGACTTGCACTCACATCGCATGTAGTCAAGTCCGTCCACCACAACACACACACACACTCTCCTGACCTATGTCCGAGAGCCACCTCAGTTTGCGTGCCTCTGTCACACCGACTCGCAAGCCTCTGCCGCAATCTATCCCACGCATGTATTGGTATGTTTGAGAGCCTTCTGCCCCATCCATACTGCGTGGTTGACCTTTGGACCTCTGTCCACCGTCTCGACATGGGGCACCGCTCGTGCCACCGCAATTGGTTGACCACATTGGATTTTCATTTAAGCTCTTTTCTGACTCCTTAAAACAATGAAAAGATAGCCGAGCACAGCTGTTTCCTTTCTCGCTCGCTAAAGTCTAGGAAAGGGCATCTACATCGTCTTGTTTACCTCCTTTTATGGACCATGTAGACCATTTAATGAAAAGGACCTCCTTGGCACACTCAAGCCAATACCATTCCCCTCTGCATACTTTTATGCTTTCTCGGGCAGAGGGGCCGCACTTGACGAAAAATCTCACCACGGGTTGTCGTTAAGCTCTTTTTCAGCCTTCTCATAAAGAGAAGATTGCCGAGCAAACTTGGTTTCATTCATGCTCGTAAAAGTATCTGAATGACCGTCCAGACAGTATAGGTTTAACCTTTCTTGGCTTGATTGGAATACCAACTGTAAAGAAGTCTCTCATCCCCCAAAAGGATGGGAGAGCTCTCCTATGTATACTTTTATCCTTTTTCGAGCACAGGAGACTACCAATGAAAAAGAGCCCCCACTGGAGTCTACTTTGTGCTTTCAGACTCTCTAAAATTGAAAGCACCATCGAGCATTCAAAAATCCACGAGATCGTACCACAATGGTGTCCCTAGACACCACCCCACAACAAACAGTTTGGCAGCATTCCCCCTTTGGGTCGCCTTTGTTCAGAGTACTCTACAATGTGTCTTCCTTGGATCCCATCAATATCAAAAGTGTCCACCTCCTCCAAGTATTTCCAATCTACAGTGACATCCCCGATATTACAGCTAGGATCCCATTCCCATGAGTCAGTTTCATTTGTTGCCTGGTCCACCCTGCCGTCATACTCTAAAAAAATGATGTTTGAGTCTACCACATTCCCCCTGCCCCTATTCAAATATTTCCCTTCCCCCCCCCCATTCAGTGAGTCAGTCCACAGATTGCTTCACACCTTTTGGTTATCTCCCTCGTGCCCCTAGTCAAGGAAACATCATTGCCTTGACTAGGGGCAGGTCTCCCTCTGTCGACGCCAACACACATATTCCAGAGGATAGACCTAGAGGTCCCTGTACCTTAGTTTCATAAACATCATTGATGAGTTCCTTGGACCATTTGAGAGGAGTCCTTAGTGCCTCTCGAGATGGTTGTTTCTCACATGCTCGACTCCAACTACATCATTGCACCATTGAGATTCATACAGGGTTTGGTCTGTGCAATATTTGGTTGAATACCCCGAATGTCACCTGACTCTAGCACATTGATGAGTCTACTAGCGGGACCTAAACAAGTTATGTCCCTTATGATCAGAAGCCCCAGCAGTGCTTCTATATACCTTTATGATTGATGCAGCATACTTGTACCACAGATACTTTGACCCTCAATCAGCAAGTCCATACAGTTGTGTACCATTCCAGATCTAGCAGACCGTCGGTCATGAAGATATAGCATTCCATGAGAATGTCATGGGTCCAATGTACCAGATCAGTATTTTATTCAGCCTCACATTGAAGCAACCATTATTGTATCATCAGTTGTATATGATCGGCTCTTGTATTTTAGAGCATAGATCATATTATTTTTTTGGCATTGTCACGAGAATGGGGACGCCCGCCTCACTCATATACATGTCACACATTATTTGTATCTCACCCACTGATGGGAACCATATCAATACAAAAACCAAAAGCCACCATGCCGCAGCCCCGGAAGCACCACCTCTACGCAACAAATCCTATGATGTCCGTCGGTCATACGGTGAGCTCCTGCCCTCACACATCAGGGGGCAATCTGTTAATCCAAAAAAATCCCTCACTCAACTCTACATCGCCTACACCACCCAAGGACACCCATGATCAACCCTCGTAACACTCCATTAGACCCCCACACCCTCAAAAAGGCTTAAGGATGAAGAAAAGGGCTTAAAAACCCCAAAAAGGAGCCTAAATAGCTCTCCTAGGGGCTAAGTCCTCCAAAAAGGGGCTAAAACCCCTCAAAGGAGCCTGAAACCCTAAAAGGAGCTCAAGTTAGGGTAGAAGGGGCTAAAACCTGGACCAAGGGCTTAAAACCCTTAAACCCCTAAAAAGATATAAAAGGAGGGTGGGGGGTCCCTCTCAAACAACTTCTCCCTTGCATATTGTTATGTTGCACGTGGATGCCTTGAGACCCTTTGTCTCTCAAGCCACCCACACTCCCTCTCCTCAATATCCATTGAGCCATAGCTCCCCCATCCAAGAGAGGTGCTTCTTCAAGCCAGGGCATGGTGGCCCATTCCACCCAAGGAGAAGGTATAACTGTGCATTTTTTTTAGTTTATTTGCTCTAACCCATTTCTTGTTTGCAGGTCTTCATATTTTTCTTGCAGGTTTATCTTTAACATGTTTTGCAGGTATACTGTAGCTTAATGATTGTTTGCAGGTTATTGGAAGTGGAACCCTAACCTTTCTTTGCGGAGGGGTTCTCCATCTTTGCTCTTATTTCTATCTAGTTTAATTTCCATTTTTCTTTTCAGCATTTCCACACACAGGAACCTACCCTTCTGTCCTATAGACAGAAGGGAGCCATTCCTGCCCCTGTAGCAAGGAGAAATCTTTGCTACAAGTCTTGTGATTGTTTTTGACAGGTTCTTGTTGATAAAAAATGGTCATATGGAAAGAGAGACAGCATGATAATGACGACGCCTTCTCCGAATGAAATGCGAGTTGCATAGCCGCATTGAGAGACTGCGGACTCTTAAAGTTCTTTCGCACACCCAGTATGGTATCGCATGAGTGATTACTAGAGCATATACTCCGAATTTGGAATTTTGCGCAACAATATTTCGAGGTTGGTGCTCACATATTGACGGTTGAGGCAGAAGACATCTATTTCCTGACTGGACTTTCGAGACAGGGTGCTCCCATCTCGCTGATTGGTTCCCGTGTGGGGGACATTACTACTCAGGAGTTGATAAACCGTCACTGCATTCCTGGGACTAGGACATCGGGGAAGAAAATACCCATAAAAGCAATGATGGATGGCCCTCTATGGACCATGTTGTTTACCATGCAGGGAGTGGTAGGAAGTCAAGGAGTACACCAGGTGTCTAGAGCGCATATGCTCTACGCCATAGAGACCATGGCACCTACAGTCTTTAACTGGGCGGAATCCCTACTTTCGATCTTCAAGGATCAACTGACCAAGTGTCCGTAGGGGGAGCTAAATCAAGTTGGTTTTGGTTACATTTTAGTTTGCTTCTTCTTCAAGCGGGTTCCCCAGATGAGACCCCAGGTGGTCTTTACAGAGCTGAGGGCACGGAACCCCGCATGCAGAGGTGGGTCTGAATTATGGCCCGTACTAGAGCGGGCAAGGGGAAGGTAAAGTTCGGTGACCCGTTCTTTCGATGGTTGAGAGATCAGCTCCTCATGGTGGAGGATTATGCATATGCAAGCACTGACTTCAATGGTGACCCTAACCTACCGCTCCCACCTAGAGGACAGTGGGGTGACATCGGTAAGAAACAAAAGACCCTAAAATGGAAATAGTGTTTTTTATGTTTTTGATGTTTTATATTTTTTATGTTAAGTAACAAGACTTGAATGTTTTCATGTAGACATCGGAGCAGCACGACCTGGGGGAGCCTCCCAATTGGATAGATGAGACGGAGCCCAATTTGTACTGCAAGGTGACGATGTGACAGGGGAGTTAGAGGAAAACCTAGAGAGGTTGACCCTAGACATCCCTTATGCTTCCATTGACGACATCCCACTGAAGTATCAGAGGCCTATAGTAGGAGTATCGGGTCTCTTTAGCATACTACTACGTAGAGTATCCCTAGCAGTGATGTGTTACCACGTGCATCATTAGACGATGAGTGCATGATGTATCCACTGAAAGCTAATAGCTTCAGGATTTTGTATGGTGATTTTTACCAAAAAGCCTATGTGCTTCAGATGAGGTCTCGTGACCTATTTTTTGTAAAACATGTTCACATATATATATATATATATACATACTTTTACCTGGTGTTTATATGTCTCAAATGGTGAATGTATTTTACATGAGTTTTATGTGTCTTTAATAGTTTATTTA
Source organism: Pseudotsuga menziesii (assembly GCA_001517045.1). Lineage (NCBI taxonomy): Eukaryota > Viridiplantae > Streptophyta > Pinopsida > Pinales > Pinaceae > Pseudotsuga > Pseudotsuga menziesii. The sequence continues at coordinate 1,099,564 of LPNX010437675.1, forward strand.
CAATGAACCAAGTTTGATTTTCATGTCATGAATGGGCAATATGCCAGTCTAGGATGTAATTAGCCAATGAGTCAGCAACTACATTATGTTCCCTAGGGATATGCCTATAGTTGATAGTTTCAAATGACCTTTCTAACAAGCGTACCCTCTAGAAGAGATGGAGAAGCACAGGATTCCTAATGGTATAAACATGGTTTAGATGACAAACCACTAGTTGTGAGTCCATCGAGACTACCAAGTTGCGAACATCTTGAGAGGCAGCTTCAGTCAAAAGACCTATGACTGCTTGATACTCGGTGATATTGTTGGTAGAGGGACCAATACAAACCACTCTTGAACTGACCAGATCATAAGCTAGGGAATAGAGAACCCAAGCAGTTGAGGCAAGATTCAAAGTGTGGCAGCAAGCACCATCAGCGAAGCCATAGAAAGCCATCTACTCTACACAACCGAAACATGGTATAAACAGATACGGACACTAAACTCAAAACCATATTGAAAATACTTAAGCACACTGAAAGTCAAGCAATATACATATATACAAGATACTATCCAAGAGAGCTCTAGGCATAGTACCTCTTCAGGTACAACCCACTGTGAGGTTGTTCTAAAGGGATTCCATCGTAGTCTGCGAGCTCGTAGGCCCCTTTCTCTAAAACTTTACAAATAACGAAAGGACCATACCACATGGATTTGAACTTTCCTTTCCCTAGCTTGTCATATCTCTAATTGTAAGTCAAAACTAGGTCACCCTCGTTAATTTTGTGCCTCATTAACCAAGGCATCATCTCTCCTAGTTTCGTCGAGGTTGTTCAAGTATAAAAATCTCTCTTCCTCTGCGGAAGTGTCTGGGAGAAGTTCAACGGCAAGCTTCAAGGATGGAATCTAACATTGAATCAGCAAGATAGCTTCGAGTCCATAGATAAGATGGAAAGGTGTGAAACCAGTAACTCTTTTCACCAAAGTCATGTAAGCTCAAAGAGCGGAGAAAAGGATATGGTGCCAGTTGGATTTATGGTATCCAACCATCCGACAAAGCATCATTTTCAAAACTTTGTTAATGGCCTCTACCTGACCATTAGCTTGCGGATAATAGGGTGTAGAGTTTTCATGGCAAAAACCTAGCTTGGCACTTAGTTCCTCCATCATTTGATTACGGAAATGTGATCTATGATCAGTAACTATGGACTGCGGGACTCCGAATCTAGCTATCACATGATTGAACAGAAAGAGAGCGGCAGTCTTAGCGTCTTCTGCATATGTAGGCATAGCATTAGCCCACTTTGTAAAATAGTCAACAGCTACGATGATGTAACCATGCCCCCCAGCTGAGGTAGGCTTACAATCCATATAATCAATCCCCCATTTGGCAAATGGGCCAACGGCAATGACGGGGTCTAGCGGAGCAGGATGAGTGCGTTTTTTTGGATAAAAATGTTGACAGGGTGGGCATTTCTTAACAGCCTCATGACAATCTTTAAAGACTAAAGGTCAGAAATAGCCAGCACGAAGGATTTTCTGGGTTATAGCCATCCCAGATAAATGACCACCACATGCTCCAGAGTGGCAATCATTCAACACTTGTTCAGCTTCCTCATGGGTGAGGCATCACCGAAGAACAGAATCAATCCTACGTCTATACAAAGTGCCATTCAAGATGAGGTAGTATTTTGCGTGGTGACGGATACGGTGGCGATAGTCACGGGATAGATTTGGCTAAAATCTTTGTGTTTGGAGATAAATGAGCAAATATCCATACCATGGGTCAGTAGTGCTTATCAGGAACAGGAATTAATCCGAAAATTAATCACTGGGCTTAGAGTCCATCGAAGCATAGGGAAGATCACACATGAGCTAGGCAAAGACCAAGGATTTCTTTGATGTGGCTTTGGCAAATTCCAGATCAAATTCTTGTAGTATGACTATCCATTGGGAGTACTTGCCCCCGAGCACCTGACGAGTCAGGATGTAATACATAGGGTTCTGGTCTACCAATATAGTGGTTGTGCAAAGCAAAATGTAGTGACGAAATTTTTGAACAGCAATGACCGTGGCCAATGCTAATTTCTCCACGCGTGAATATCGGGTTTCGAAATCCATAAGATTCTTACTAGCATAGTAGATCAGGTGCTCCTGGCCGCTGGGATTTTCCTGCACCAAGACCATAGCAATGGTAGTAGTGGAGGAAGCAATATATAAGAGAAAATGCTTCAAATAACTTGGTGGGTGTATCACGGGTGAATGAGTCAGAGCGTGTTTGAGATTATCAAAGGCTCGTTGGGCTTGGTCATCCCAATAAAACAGAGTGTCCTTCCTAAGGAGACGCATATAACCGTGTATTTTCTCTGCAAAATTCCACACGAAACAGTGGAGAAAGTTTGCGTTCCCTTGCAAACTTTGGAGTTCTAAAAGGTTGGTTGGGGCTGGTAGAGCTAAAATGGTGGCAACCTTAGAGACCACAAAACCTAACAGGCATCCTGTCTCAATGCAGAAAACACATTTATGAGGATTGAGTCGTACATTATAATGACGACATCTCAAGAAAATGTCTCTAAGATGACCAGAGTGGTCCTCCCGTCGTTGTGAATGAGTAGGGAGGTCGTCAAGGTACGGTTCAACAATATGTTTTATATCGTGAAACGTATAGGACATAGCACACTGGAAAGTGGCTCCGGCATTTTTTAAGCCAAATGGTAGCTTCCTATATGTGAAGGTTCCCATGAGAAAATGAATGTCGTCTTGTACTAATCGGCGGGTAAAATCTCAATCTGATTATAACCAGAAAAGACATCCATGACTGAGAAGATGACACTTCCAGCACAGTTGTCGATAATCTGGTCGATATGCGGAGTAGGAAAGTTGTCTTTGGGACAAGCTTTGTTCAAGTCTCTAAAATCGATACAGACTCTAATGGTGCCCTGCTTTTTATTGACAGAGACGACGTTAGATACCCATTCCGTCAGGGGTATGGGATAAATAAACCCAGCGTTGAGAAGTTTCTCTATTTCAGCTTTAATAGCTGCGGCCTTCCGTGGATGGACTTGTCTTAGTTTTTTCCTGACCGATTTAGCAGTGGGATAGGTTTTTATTTCATGGACCACAATGGATGGGTCTTTTCCTAGCATTTCTTCATAAGACCAGGCAAAAACATCGCGGAATTCTTTGAAAAGTGCCTTGTATGCTTCAAATTCTTCTACCAAATAGTTCTCCCCAACATGAACATGCCAATGGTACCAGGCTTGGCTGATATGTCAATCAGATTTGTTTGAGTAATGTTGCATAGGTTTCCTTCAAAATCTGTGTCTTGCAACAATATAGTACTTTGAGGTGTGTTGACAATATCAATGGAAAACAAGGATGCAAAGTCATGGTCTACCGAACTGGTGTTGGGGAGGAACGAGGATCTATGATGGTGATCCTCCCAAATAGGCTCATTCGTATTCATGATCTCCATAATGGACTCATCGGAAGGAAACGTCTCGGAGAGATAATCCAAAATAGGAAGAGATGGTTCTAACTAGTAGGGAAGGTGGTAAGGGTCCGAGCCACCAGATGAAGTTCATCGGTGTGGTCATTGGAAAGGTTTTGAATGATGTTGTACATTTCTTCATGCAGACTCAACAAGGTGGACTCAACAATTTAGTTTCCCTTTGGATCATAATCAAATGATGCAATCATATTTACTGTCGTTGTGTCTATGTTAGGAGGAGTGGATGGAAAAATCCCCATAAGAGACGAATCCTTCAACATGCCTACCCCAAACGACTGGTAAGGAGGAGGAGACTAGCCTAACATAGGGATGTTATTAGCCATAGAGGTAGTAACATCCAGCGTACAAAAATTGAGATGGTCAATGGTGAAAATTCTCCCTAGATGTGGAAATTGGACAGTTCAAAATAGCATCGAAGCGACAGCAGTCATGGCGTAAAACAAATTTCTTCCTAGAAGGAGGTTGTAATCTAATGGGGCGTCTACTACTTCTACTTGAATAGAAATAGTTTTTCCCCCAAGCTCGACTGCAAGGGCTGATATGAGACCATGGGGCCGGAAACCTCGCCCATCAAAGGCTTTCAGAGTCGTAGGTGATGTTACAAGCTCGGGAGAGCCAATAGCTTTCCAACAAGACAAGGAAAAAACTAAAGTTGAAGCTCCTTCGTCTAAGACAGTTCTAAAGACCTTCTTTCCGACTACTTTCGTGATGATTTGGAACGTGAGTTTGTGAGGTATTCTAGACTTATAGTTCTCGACATTGAAATGAATCAAATTATTATTGTCCGGTTCTAAAGCTCCTAACGCAGTTAACAAGTTTTTGTGTTGTGTAGGACAACTTTGGAGTACTTCCAAGGTAGACATTGCACAAGGTGCCTGAGAGAGATCTTCAACTACGTTACAAAATTGAGCAGCATGAGCATTAGGGTTAAAAACATCCTTCCTAAGACAACTCTTGGGTGGACGCTAAACCATGTCGATAGTAGGCTTCTCGATGGTTAGGGGGACAGTAGACGAGGATTCGGGAGAACCAGTAGAGGGAATTTTTCCTGAAGAAGAATTATCTTCTTTCTTGTAGGAAGGTTTGTCGTAACTCTGACTTTGAGTTTGCAAACTAATAGTATCCAAGGACATCATGCAAATTTCCTTTGAAGAACTAGAGTTTCCCTAATTAGACATGTGGTCTATCAGTTGTTGTTGAGAGGGAAAAGGATCCGTGAGAACTGCAGGTGCGGGATTTGTTTTCAAAAATTGGGTGATTTTGTCCTGACAAGGACACTCTTTAGTGAAATGGTCACCTCCACATAGCAGAAATGGATATTTTGCTTTTCTTTTCCCTTTATCGTTATCATTGGTGGCTGGTTTTGGATTCTTCTGTTGGTTTCCAGGCTTTTTGGTTTTAGCTTTACCTTTCTTTTTATTGTTGCCGTGGGTTTGAATACTTTGAATAGATTTGAACTCGACGGAAACCTTGGTATTCGAAGGAGTAGGGGTGGCAGTCTGGGGTTGATTAGTAGGTTTTGCTGCTAAGGGGGACTTGATTGAGCCAACAATCCCATTACCAGGGACTTCTGCTGGTGGCTTTGCAGGATCGGTGCTTGGGTGAGGAGCTTGAGGGATCAAGTCATACAAAGTTCTGGACTGGGAATAGACCAATTTTAGATATTGGGCTCGACTAATGGCTTGCTCTTCAGTAATGGCACCACCCATAGCCACATCTCAGGTAATCAGGGGCAACAAAGATTTAGTAAACCAATCAGCTAATAACTGATCCAGAATAGGAGCCTTAATAAGTCTTCTCCGCCTTCTCCACTCATGAATATGATCGGATATGTGGGTGGAGGTGTTCTGTCACAGAGAAGTTAAAAGATTAGTGCCCGTTTCATAACGGATAGGAAGCTGAAAGTGCGTAATAAATACATTTTCCAATGAGCCAAAATATACAAACAAATGTTACGGAAGTTCAATGTACCATTTCACGGCTGTATCGGTCAAAGTTCGTTGAAAGAGTCTTAAACAAATTGAATCATCCATCATGGAGTTTGAAGAACACCACAAATGGAATGTCATGACATGGTTTTTTGGATCGTCTCCCTGCTTCCCATCGAACTTTGGAATGTCTGATGGTAACTTTACCAGAATGGGAGGCTACGAGGGGTTATCTCGAATGGGGTCATTAATCAACTTGGACGAATCAGGCAAGTCCAAAGTTGCTAGGAAAGGTAACTAATGATTAGGTTGCACATACTGGTAATATTGATATGGCACATAAGTACCAGTAGGACCATAAGCAGACTGATAGACAGGTTGTTGTGATAAAGAACTACTAAAAGATCCACCTGCAGGGGGTTGATTTCCGGGATCAAGACCATTAGGACCACTAGGGCCTCTGGGAGGAGGACCACCATGACCATTGGGACCACCAGGACCACCTGAACCACCAGGAGGTGGACCACCAGACACTCTGTGACCCCTGGGAGGTAAACCTCCTAAACCACTAGGAGGAGGGCCACTAGACCCTCTGCGACCATAAGGAGGGAAGCCAGCAGGCCCCCCAGGACCAATAGGACCATTAGGACCATAAGGAGGAAAGCCACTGGGCCCTCCAGGACCATTAGGCCCCCCAAGGGGAGGACCTCCATAAGGTGGTCCTTCGGCACCCCCCGCAGTATGTATAGGTATCCCCCCCATAGTTGGCATGTAGGACCAGTTAGGTTTCCCCCATGGCATAAAAGTATTATTAGGATATGGAATTCCAACATAAGGCATTCCTGTAGGGTTGGGTGGATAATTAATGTTTCCTACAGGTACTTGATTTTCTGTGTAACCATACCCCCAAGAGGTTTGATTGGTTACAGGTTGTGCCCCCAAGGGCTGACTTGAAATGGATGGGGGGTTAACCACATTTGTGTGGGTAGGAGGGACATAAACTATAGATTTCTTTATACTAAAGATCTGTCCTTGACTAGGTACAATTCTGGTGACAGATAATGTAGTTCATGCCAGGGGTTGCCCCTTGGCACTAGAAGGTAATGATGAAATAGGAATTGAATGTTGAGCCCCAGGTGCGGAAGACCTGGGAGGATTGGGAGCATACATAATATGGGAGGCGATGGGGTTGGAATTTTGACCTGGATTATGTGGAGTCACTGTGCGATCTAGAATCGATTCAATGGGTCTCACATAATCGGCAAGTGAACGATATCCCACAGGAACAACTGCGGAACGTGAAGGTGGTGTGCCCAATATGTCATCTATTTTCTTTTCAATCTCTTGTGTATGAAGAATAGCTTCCTGGTATTGTCTACATTCTTCTTCATCTGGTGAAACTTCTTTAGAAAAGTTTAAACGAGTGCCAAATGAGGCAATGGATTGTCCTATAGAGGTGTCCCAAAATGGAGCGTTGGGACCATAATCTGGATGGGTAGTATCATCAACATGACCTTCTGTGGGAGAATGGAATGAAGTATTACCCCGAGAAGGTTGTTGGACCAAGGGAGGCAAGTGTGAAGGATATGGTCCTCCACTTTCTGCAACCACATTCTCTCCCACTTGGGAGTTGGTAGCAGCTCCTTGGTCGATAGCTTCCATAAGATTTTCTCCTGAAATAGGAATAAAATTAGGTGGCAAGCCCCGTACTCTTCTAGACTCTCTTAGCTCAGTCAGTTTGTACAGCTCCTAACTAACCTAGGGTCTAAAGAACTAGAAAACACACCAAAAATTTCCCTACTCAAGCTATAGGCCAAACAAGCAAACTTAAATGACAGGAGGAGTTCAGATAGTCAGTTCTCTCACCAGGATTGTCAAGAAGGTGCCACTCGTGATATACCTCAAGGGTACATGCTTAGTAATCTCCCCGAATGTTGTTTTCGGTGTATGGCTCCAAGCAAGACGATCAAAGGGCTTTTCTCAGATGGATAAGGTGTCCTAGTGGGGTCTCCCGATATACGCAAGGTACGTGGGAGCTCAAATCAGTAGTAGTGTTGTCTAATGCATAACCGTTCACAAGGGGCCTTCCGATATACAATCGAGTACATGAAGTACCTTTCTATATACCTCAAGGGTACGTGAAAGGTCGTTTGATATACCGATGGTACGTGGAAGAACCGCACGAGTCTCGGGATGTAATGCGGACGAGTAACGGCAGCTCCTACACTTAACGACGCCTGAACACCTCTCTAACCTATCACTCAAATTGCTATGTAAATTTTAACCTAGAACTACCATTAATTTTAAAGTGGACGGTTAGGTGAATGCATGGAATTTTGACAGAAAAAGTAAAACCATGCAGTATGCATATGCAAATATTGCACTTTATCGTCCGTGGTATGCCGACCTACGGGAGGGAAAAAGAGTATTTTCTTTTCGTTTTAAAACCAAAAATTCCCAAACAACTATCTTGAACAAATCAAAATCAAAGACAAGAAACACATTCCAAACTTATTTTTCTTTTCTAAAAGCAATCAAAAGGGGAAGAGTCTATTTTCCTAAAAGAAAAATAAGAAGCACTCTACATGCATATGCACTCTATTTTCCGATTTTTTTTAAAATAGATAGATCTAACTTAAAACTACACTATTTTTTCTTTTGATGAGATAGTACTAATGCAAAAAGAGACAAAAGAACATAGAAAACCTGAAATCTTGTGATGCTAATCAGAGATCCAATGTCTTATGCTCAATAATGATGATGACCTAATCTCAGTCAAAAAAAATTTATTTTTAACAAGCAAAAAGAAGTCCTCTATGGAAACAAAAAATGAAATCAAGATGCTAATCAAATGATTTTTCTTTCAGTCTTTATAACATAAATGAAAAGAGAGCTCTCTAAAACCTAAGCTTTCAAAAAATTCCTTTCACAATCACAACCAACAAGCACGGAAGGAAATGAATAATCAACAAGCCTAGTCTAGCTTTTGAATTCTTCAATCAAACCAATCTTTTACCACATAATTTCCAATCATGAGCATTCAGATTCTAACACACAAGCCTGACATTGCAGGGCTAAAAGCAGACAAACTCGAAATTTTGCAAAAAATGATGAAAAACTAGTTCTGGAACAGCCTACCTGGCACCGCGCTGGAGGGGTCTTGACAGAGCGGTTCCAGATGAGCACCGCTTCTGGATAACAGGACTCAGGTGGTGGCACCACTTATGGCTAACAGAGTTCAGGCGGTGGCACCACTTCTTGCCAACAGCACATGTGCAGTTCCCTGAATGGATCCAAAACACAAGGAGAACAAAACATCAAGTTAGAAATTGATCAGATCAAGGCAAAAATTGATGGATTGACAGTAAAAAAGAGCATATAAAGTCGAAATAGTTCATATCTGAACAAATCTGAAAGTTTTAAACCAAAATTCACTAAGTCAGATGGTAGATCTGACTAAAGAGAGTTGGAGATGGAGCATGGCTTCGGACAAGGAGTTCAAGAACTAAGGGAGATCATATCAACTGAGATTTGTACTGCTCCCTAGTGGAGTCGCCAGATTTGTTATCAGGAATATTACACCTTCTGCGGACAGAAGTTGTCCCTCTGGTCTTAATGGTTCAGATCCAGAACAAATGAGTGAATGACAAAGGATGAAGACCTTCCCTGAATACTGTAGACACCTGGAATACTGCTTTGATTGTGAACCTGTGTACCTGCAAATAGATCAAGCATGTAAACATATCAAAGCTACCAGAAAATCATCTACTTATCCATGTTAGTGACTAAGGAATCTAACAACATGTACATGTGAAATCAAAACAATAGTAATGTGGGATGAAAATCAACTTTGCATTAAGAATGTATGGAGAAGCTTACAACCATTGCCTTAGTGTCAACAAGCCCCTCCATGAGACAAACACTTCATCCCCATAAGCTCCAACTTTGCTCTCTATGCTCTCCAATGATTTGGACTAGGTAGTCAATCCAACAGCATAACGATACCTCTATAGTTCTCCCCCTCAAATATGGACATGAGATTGTATTTATAAGGCTCAATGGATAGGAATAGCTGAGAGAATTGTGGGTGAGGTGGCTCCAAGGGGAATCTCGAGCTCAAACTAACCCCTAATGATAGGGATAAGGGAGGACACGAGGCTCATGATCTAGAAGCCTCGAGAAACTTCTCTTTTTCCCATTTTACCCAGGGTACCGCTTTTCTTCCCTTATGACATAGCGGTTTAGATGAGAACCGCTTTTAGACCAAAGACCATAGGTGGTGGCACCGCTTCTCGAAAATAGGATACAGGTGGTGCTAAGAAAGGTACCGCTCATTAACCATAGGGTAAGCGCGGTGCTAGGTTTTTTCAAGTAGAATTGACAAACAGAGCAAGTTTCCACTCTAAGTGTTGGGATTAAGGGAAAACATGGAATTTAAGGGTCTTATCACATGATGGTGACAAGATTTGGGTATAACAAACCCGTGTATGATACGGGACCTAATGAAACTTATAAATTGGCCAAAATTAAAAGAAATCAATGGATTCTAACGATTGATGATAGTCAATGGGCAGGTATACAATGGTTCTAGAATGGAGGGAAAGGGAGCATGAAGAGATAGACCGAGAAGCTCTCTTGGATGCCCCAACATTACAATCTTTACAACAATGTGGGTTGTTTAAGTTCTATTGTACTTTCGGCATGAGGGCCAATGTTCTTTTGCTAGAGCATCTGATCAACTACTAGGATCACGACCTTGGTGCTTTTGATATTCAAGGAAATATTTTGGAGATCATGGTAGAGGACATGTATTTTATCACACGGTTGTCCCTCAGAGGTATGCCTGTGAATCTCGAGGGTACAGGAAAGGGTGGTGACCCTATGAGTATCCAGGACTACATTGACACTTACTAACCCACCAGGAACGCAGAAGAAGAGAACATGTATCCCTATTATTCACATTAGGAGCTTTCCATTACAGGTAGTGGTAAGCAATGTCATTAGAATTATCAGATCTTCTGCATTGTATCTAGCTACTCGGACTCAAAGCGGATTGCAGTGGAGTTCATGCAGGGCATAGTATTTGACTGGTGTCTGGGCATGATCCCGATTATGAGGAAACAACTCTTTGACTGCAAAAGAGGGCACAGGAAGAAATTTGGATACTCAAGTATTCTAGTGGCATTCTTCTTTGAGATAGTTCCTGCTAATAGCCTCGTAGTAGCATTATTGCCACCTTCCCCTGGGCAGCCTAGACTTACCAGATGGGGGGAGGTGTTTCTCTGTCAGGGTGGCGGGGGATCTGTTCAGTGTCTATGATGATGACATCTATCTGTGGTGGGAGCGACAAGTACCATCTCTCGATTAGTTTCCGTATGTCGGACTGGATTTCTGATGAGATAACGATCTCGTCCTCCCACCAGGAGAGGCATGGGGAGAGCTAGGTAATTTTCTTTTTATGCTTTTTTTTATTTTTATGAATTTTAATCATAAAGATATATACATATGTATAAAGAGTTTTAGTCTATTTAAATGTTTTTTAAAATGCAAATGTTGGACCTATATGCCCCGATTGGCACCCTAGGAATTTTGTGTGGCCTACACAGCGTGGGGACCAAGGTATACTTATATTTCTTGAGGGGAATCTGATTAGTTTGACCCAAGGGGTCCCCACCATACGCATAGAGAGTATTCCCATTGTGATGTAGGATTTTGTCGTAGGGATTCCACCTACTTGGATACGCTTATTGAGGAGGGTAGCGAGGGTCGTTTTCCATTACAGAGAGGCCCAGGAGGCAGCCGCAGCCGAGGAGGCTGAGGAGCAGGATTAGATCTATAGACATATTTATGGATGACGATCGTATATTTTGTATATTTATACAGTTATGACAGGATCTTCGGATCAATACTCGATCTATCTATGGAAAAAATTTATATATATTGCCTAGTTATTTACATGTGTTCTAAATGTATCTGTTTTGTTTATTTTACAAAATGTGTGTCAAGTGCCAATCTAGAATGTAGTTCGCATAAGCATCAATGATTGTATTTTCATTTCTTGGAATGTGATTAAATGAAATGTATTCGAAATTTCTTTCAAGTAATCTAACCTGCAAAAATTGGAGTAACAAAGTATAGTTTCGCACCTGATAGTCTCCATTGAGTTGGGAAACCACAAGTTGAGAGTCAAGTTTGATCTCCAAACGAGTAATGCCACGTGAAACAACATCCCATAACAACTCAATAACATCTATGTACTTGAGCACATTATTAGTAGCAGGACCTAAGCAAGCACCTCCGGAGGAAACTAGTTGTCCTGAGGGTGAGTAGATGACCCATGCGGCTAAAGTCAAGTTACAAGTATGGCGGCTAGCACCATCCGCAAAACCTACAAACCACTCAGCTGACATCTATAACAACCAACATATTTTATAAGAAACACTAACCAGCTAACTATTGTACATAAAAATACAAGAACAAGCACCGTGCCTTGGCGTAGTACTTCTCCAGGTAGAGCCCATTTCTAGGCTCAGGAAACTTATTTCCATCAAATTCCATTAACTCATACACCCCTTTTTTCAAAACCTTTGACACAACATAGGGACCTAACCACATGGACTTGAATTTTCCTGCCCCCAGGGGTTCTTTATCTTGATCCCAGAGCAAGACAAGCTCCCCTTCAGAGAAAATTCTTGGCTTAACTGCTTTGTCATATTGGTTTTTTACCCTATTCTTATGATCTTCATTTTTTGTCAACGCATCTCTGCATTGTTCATCTAGGTTTTCCAAATGTAGCAAACGTTCTTATAATTCCATAGTGTCAGGGAGTACATGGATGGCTATCTTAAGAGATGGAAATTCACACTCAACTAGAGTGACTGCTTCCACCCCATGAATGAGTTGGAAAGGTGAAAAACCTATGGCAGTATTGACATTAGTCTAGTATGCCTAAAGTGTAGGATATAGCATGATTGCCAATTTGATCAGCTTTTGTTAATGGTACGCTTAAGAATGGTCTTCAAGGTCTTATTTACTGCCTCTAATTGACCATTCGCTTGCAGGTAGAAGGAAGATGAGTGATCTTGCCTGAACCCTAGCATAGTAGTCAGCTTAGTCATCATACTATTCGGAAAGTGACTGCCATGGTCAATGACAATCTCCTTTGGAATACCAAAGCGAGTAATGATCTGGTTAAACACGAAGTAAGCTGTCGTTTCATCGTCGGCTTTGAAGGTAGGCATTGCCTCTACCCACTTAGTGAAGTAATCAACAACAACAATGATATATTTGTGCCCCCCAGCCGAAATTGGATTGCACGTCACATAATCCACCCCCCACTTAGTGGAGGGGCCCACCACAATGACGGGAAACAATGGAGCAGGATGCGACCGCATTTTCCTAGTGTAGAGCTGACAAGGATGACAGCGCTTCACAACCTCTACACAATATTTAAAGATCGTGGGCCAGAAATAACCATCATGTAAAAATTTTGGGTCATTGCTAACCCAGATAAATGACCCCCACATGCTCCTTTATGGGAGTCATTTAGGAAACTCTCAGCCTCCTCATGGGTGAGGCATTGATGCAAAACAGAATCTACCCCCCTACAGTATAAAGTATGACCAATGATCAGGTAGTTTTCCACATGTATACGTGGTTTATGTCGCTCTTCCCTCGAGAAGAACGCGGGACACTTCAAAGTATGGAGATATATAAGGATATCTCCATACTAGGGATCAGAGGTGGAAATCAGAAAGATGTACTCATCTGGGAATGAGTTTTCTTCAACCACTACATTCTCTTCCATAGGAAATTCTGAGATAAGTTCTGCAAAAACTAAGGACTTTTTGGATTTAGCAGACTAAAAATCCAACTCAAACTCCTGGAGAATGACTATCCATTTGTTGAATTTTCCCCCGATTATGCGTTGGGACAAAACATATTGAAAATGATTTACATCCGTCACCACTGCAGTTGTTCTCAGTAAAATGTAGTGACGTAGCCTATGAACATCATAAACAGTTGCTAATGCTAACTTTTTGATGTGGGAGTATCTAAGTTAAAGAGCAGCTAATGCACGACTGACATAATAGACAACATGCTCTTGGAGCTTGTCATCCTCCTTAACCAATACCACCCCAATGGTCGACTCTGACGCAGCCAGATACAATATAAAGTCTTTAGAGTAACCTGGTGGACGTAATAAAGGAGCCGACAACAAAGATTTTTTCAATGCCTCAAATGCAAGTTGTGTGGTTTCATCCCATACAAATGGAGTGTCCTGGTTGAGCAAGCACATGAAACTTTTAGTTATCTTGGCATAGTTAACTATAAAACGTCAAAGGAAATTAGATTTCCCTTGCAAGCTCTGAAGTTGCCTGATAGAACGAGGAGGATGCATATTTACAATGGCCTCAACTTTCAAAGGATCCATGAATTCCTTTGTTTGACATGATAAACCTGAGTAATCTCCCCGACTCAATGCTAAAAACACACTTGTGTGGATTCAAGTGTATTTTGTAATGTCTACATCATTCAAAAATTAAGCAAAGGTGATCTGGATGGTCTCTCCTCTTACCAAAATGGGCAGGCAGATCATCTAGATATGGCTCAAAAATATTCTTAATGTAGTGAAAGGAAAAGTTCATTGCCTGCTGAAAAGTAGCCCCAGCATTTTTAAAACCAAAGGGCATTTTCTTGTACGCAAAAGCACCCCATGGATAAACAAAAGTCATTTTTTATTGGTCTTCCGACTTGATTTGGATTTGATTGTATCAGGAAAAAAGCATCCATAAACAAAAAAAACTTCACTACCCACACAAGAATCAATGATTTCTTCTATAAAGGGTGTGGGGTAATTGTCCTTAGGACAAACTTTATTTCGGTCATGAAAGTCAGTGCACACGCGTATTGTCCTTTGTCTCTTATCAACAAGAATTGGATTGGATACCCATTTAGTCAGAGAAATCAGGTAGATAAACCCTGCTTTCAACAATTTTTCCACCTTAGCCTTGATGGTTATCGCTTTACGTGGGTTAACAAGTCGAAGCTTTTGTCAAACTAGTTTAGCGTTGGGATAGGTTCGAATTTCATGTTCTACAATCGATGGATCAGTACATAGCATCTCCTCATATGACTAGGCAAACACGTTGCAAAATTCCTTAAATAAGGCAGTATATATGGTAATCTCCTCCGGAGAGCAATTGGCACCAATATGCACATTTTTGACAACTTCAGGGTTTGCAAAGATGTTGATAGGAATGGTAACATAGATATTCACCATATTCCCCTCAACAAATATTCCCTCCTTTGGCAAAGGATTAATCGGTACATCAACATGTTCTGTTAGCCTCACATGGAACTCTTGGTTTTCAATTCTACTCAGTTCTGGAAGAAAGTAGGATCTGTGGTGAAGATCTTCACAAATCTTATCTCTCCCACTCATGGATTCCAAAATGGCTTCATATGATGGCAAAACCATGTCTAAGCAGTCATACGAATATAAAGAGTTCTCTACCCAAGCAGGCAGGTAGGCTTCCTAGGCTTCCTTCGATTCCTCTGAGACTGTAGAAGGATTTGTGATGGAATCGGTAGTGGTGTCAGCAATAGCTTGATATGCCACTTCCACTATAGATAAGGGTACCTGAGGTTCGTACCAGGAAGGAAGGACCCAAGGATCAGTTCTATCGACAACCATCGTGATAGACTTCCCTACACTCGTAGAACCTAGATAATTTATCGGGGCTAGGATATCAAAAATTCCCATCAACGATGAATACATTCCAACCCCCAAGCTCTCATTAGTTGATTTAACCTAATCAACCAAAGGTACATTGGACTCATTAGTTTCGAAACAGCCCTTCCGAGTGAAACTGAGTTGGTCAACAGTAACCAACTTCCCTTCATGTGGAAAAATCATCAGTCGAAGAACGGTCGAGTCAATCACACACATGGCATAAGTCCAGCTTCTCCCTAAAAGCAAGTTATAATCCAAAGGAGCATCAATTACCTCAACTTCAACAACCACTGCTTTCCATACAAATTATTCTCAAAAGCTAGTAGGATACCATGTAGACGGAAAGACCTCCTGTCGAAAGCATTAAGTAAGGTGTTTGACGGAACTAGCTTTGGGGAACCTAAAGCCTTCCAGCAAGAAATTGACATCACACACATGGAAGCACCTTCATCAACAATTGTATGTAAAATGGTTTTGCCGCCATGAACGACGTCTACTGACAAAGCCACATGATACAGCGGGAAAATCTTAACATCTAACAGATTCAATTTCACCAACAAGATCGGCGAATCCATGTTGCCTAAAGCTGCTAAGAGGGCATCCCGCTGAGCAGGACAACTCTGTAACACTTCCAATGTTAACATTGCACAAGGAATTTAGGCCAAATATTCAACCACTGAGTAGTTAGAAGCAGCCCTAGAGTTGGGATTGTGAATGCCTTTTTAAAGACACCTTTCGGTATTTTAGGCACTGGATCAGCAAGTTTCTTGATCATGAGAGGGTTAGAGGTTTCACCAACAGATTTACCCTTCTCAAGAGCCTCCGTTTCATAATTTGTATTTCTTGTCTAGGCTAAGGTACTAGATCATACCATATCGATATAGTTCTGATCAGGAGGGAGCATTGTAAGTGTCTCCGGATACATTATAAACAGAAGATGCATTCTGTCCTTGGGGAAATGGATCCTTTAGGACAGTCAGTTGTTGATTTATATGCAACTTCTGAGCTTGATCTATGAGAGGGAATTGATGAGTCAAGTGGTCTCCCTAGCACAACTTACAAGGAAACTTCACCTTCTTCTTATCTTTCTTAGCCCTGTCAACATTATTCGTGGGTTTCTGCTTGTTTTGATCACCCTCGCCCTTCTTCCCTTTATTCTTTTTCCCACCTGGATGTTGATTTCTCTTCTGAGAAGACTATGCAAAAACATTTGCGTTTTGAGGTGAGGGGGAAGCCTTTGCTTCCTCCGATGTAGATTCTTTCACTAACAACTCATGGAGATGCTTAGCTAGTGACTCTACAGTGGGAGAACATACTAAACCAACCACACCATCAACATGGGGTCCAGGCTTGGGTTTCTCGACACTATGGGTAGACCTCGATGCCTCAGGTATGATTTCATATAATATCCCAGACTAAGCGTATATCAAGTCCATTTGTTGGGCCCTAAGGATAGTCTCTTCTTTTGTGGTCACCCCCGAAGTGGATACATCCTTAGATATATAAGGCAATAAACATTTTAAGAACCATTCTAACAAGAACTCGGGGGGTATAGTGGCTTTTATAAGCCTCTTCCGTCTTCTCCACTCTTGGATGTGATCCGAGATATGTGTGGCTTTGTCTTGTCGAAAAGTCGACAATAGGTCTATGTCGGCATCATACCGGACAGGAATCTAGAAGTGATTTAGGAACACATTTGCTAAGTCCAAAAAATATCAAATGCAGCAGAGGGTGGGCGGTGCAATATACCATTTTGCTGCAACACTAGTCAAAGTTCTTTGGAAAAGCCTCAACCGAACGGTGTCATCGTTCAGTGAGTTTGAAGAGCACCATAGGTGAAAAGTGGTTATATGGGCACCTGGATCTTTGCCAGCTTTTCCCTCAAAATTAGGAATGTTTGAAGGTAACTTGCTAGGAACAGGTGGCCATGTGGCACTATGCCGCACCGGGTCATTCATTAACTTAGACAAGTCTGGAAAGTTTAAAGTTTCCAAGAAGGGAAGTTTAGGCCTAATTAGAGCTTGAAAAGCATGAGTCTAGGATGCAGAAGGACATGCGCCTTGGTTCCCAAACGAAAAGGTGGGGTTGCCCCCAGCCACCATTTGTGGAGTATTTGGACTACTTTAAAACGAATTCCACCCATAAGCCAATGGATTACTTGTGTGTGGTGCATTATAAGTGGTTTGAGCCGCTCCATATGAAACTAGATTCTGAAAGACAGGAGCAGGTATCCATCTGCTAAAAAGCGAAAAGGGAGAGATCATGAACGGGGTCAAAATCGGTGTCTGGAAACCTTGGCCAAAAGCATTTATGTTTCCAAACTGCATTCCCACATATGCAGGTGTAGGACCTACATAAGGAGTGGATAGGGGAATGTGCCCTCCATTCCATAGGAAATCCTGAACAAAAGAGGAGGATCCACTAGGACCACTCTGAGCAGTATGCATGAAGGAGGGGGAAGCAAAAGGCGCACTGGGAATCCCACTGACTACCCCACTAGAAGGATCTACTACATTGGAGGGATTTAGTGGTTGGACCACTCAGCTACTTGGTGACAAAGGTGCAGTAGATGCACTTGGTCTTGAAGTACCAAACAGGGGAGGTGGCACTCCTCCAGCCAAAATGGTTGAAGTGGGGCCCTAGAAATACCCTCTCCAAAGCTAGCCATAACTCTGCTCACAAGAACACCAATAACAAGTGAACTAAAGGGAAGAACTTGGACGATCACAGGATAGTTTAAGTCAGTCAGAGGTGGGTTAAAATTCCTTGAAAACTCGCCAATATGCAAGTCTTCAATCTATACTGTAGTTGTATCTTCTTGATTAGTCCTGAGTCCTGTTTCACCTGGATCTTTGCTAACCCCTACTAGTTTAAATGAACCGCTAGCATCTAGTCTTTTCATTTGAGGTGGTGGTGGAGGCTCCACTGTATCAGATGGAGGAAGGTTTTGCAACCTTCTCGACCTATGGAGAGGTTGGTCCTCCATAGCTAAAAATTTGACTCACACACACCTAAAGGCCAACTAAACATAGACAAACCAAACAACACTCACTAAAAATTTCCTAAAGTCACACATGCACAACAGATATAAGATATGCGTTCCAAAGGAAATCCTGGGATGATTAGGGCCCAGGTCCAACCAGAGAAGAACTGATAGATGGTTACTTGGCATCCCATGAAGATGTTCTTGGGCACAAGCATTGGAATAACCCAACCGCCCTCCCACACTGTCTACCATGGTTACCTTCCAAGTTCGTCCAAGGTAAACCAAAAATAGTCTTCTGGTATTACCTCTGTATGATCCCTAGTGTCAAGAGACTAAAGGCTACCGCAACTACACTGAGAGTTTGGTTGAACAGTCTCAAGCTTGATCCTTCTACGTGGGCAGGGTAGAAAATCCTCAAACGTTGTCAACACCGACACCGCATGGGGCCCAAGAGGTGGAATTGAAGAGATCCCCAAATGCATAAAAATCTTGATCTACACTCGAATAAGGAATCAGAGTGTTATCTCCTCAACCATGTCCTCAGATGGCCTCGTGCTTAACTCCTATGTGAGAGGAGATTTCCATATGGTCTCTTGTAGAGGAGGATTTACCTAGTGAAATGCCAACTACGTCTGAAGTCAAATACTTATGGACAGTTAAAACTCCCTAGTCCACAAGCCTAGCCTAAACTAATTGATGTATGAGCCTATAAAAAAGAAATTTACTAGTAAAATTTTAATTAATCGTTCTTTTTAATTGGATTTTTTTAGTTAGAGGTAGCGGGATGAAACAATATGGTGTTATAAACTCAGCAAAAGAAAGCAAAAAATGATGTAAAAACTAGATTTTTTCAAAGCAAATGCAACTACAATGCCAACTTTTTCTTTTATTTTCTTGTAAAATGAAAGATAATGAATTTTAAAACAAACTTATGAGAAACTACAAGACTTCAAATTTTTTATTTTTTTCTTGAAAAATAGCGAAAAGAACACTAGATGCAACCTAATGCAAAAAGTATAAAAATATTTTTGTCTTTTCTTTTCAAAAAATTTCAAAAATTATAGTGCAAATAAATGCAAACTTAAGTACGTTTGAACAATATAAGCATATAGCAACAATGAAGCAAATAGATCCTATAATAAGACACTTCACCCAAACAGGAAGAAAATGCACAAAAAACCTAGACTTGGTGGCACTATCCAATCAAAGACTAATAGATCCAAAAAAAAAGAATGACTTACTCATATCACAAACATCAATACAAAGCATACAGTGTTTCCCAAGACTCGATCAATGACCCAAAAACACAAGCACTCAGACCTAAGCCAGGTAGGAGGACCTAACCATTCACCAATGAAGAAAGTCAAACACAAAAGCACTCAAGGACTTGACAAGTCAAATAAACTATGAAATGTACAAACCTGAGAATTACAGTATCATGTCAGAAACAAAACCTTCCACAAGCATCTGAGAGGACACAAAAACAGGGACAAGCAAGAACCCTATGAACTCAGAGAAACCTTACAGGAATATGAGATTGTTGTAAAGACAACCCGCGTATGATACACGATTGTCCAGAAGGCAACTTGTGTAGACAAAGAGGAATATGCGAATTCCAACAAGACAATCTATGTATGCTGCCATTTTTTTTCAAAAAAGAAAGGCACTAGCAGATAGACTCTAAACATGCAAAACTAAAATCAAAGGAAAAAGCGAAACAAATCACACCCAGAATCAAAAAGAGCAAAGACTGGTCAAGAATCCTACAGAGAGGACCTACAACATTTTGGACTCCCCAGTGGAGTCACCAATTCTGTTCTTCAGGAAAACACACCCTTCTAACCTAGGGCCTCTAGGGTTACCAACTTACTAACTAACTTGCAGACAATCAGCCATTTAAGGAATTGAAATAGAAATAGGAACAAAGTTGAGCATACCTTATTTATGACGGTCGATACTAGCTTTTCTTCTTCTCTTCAACTCGCTTCTACAGCTTCTAGGGTACCTCCAATCACCTGCAAAGAACAAGATCTTCCTGCAATATCTTATGCAGTATATCAATGTTTAATGAACTTAGCATATTCATAATAATATAATTCATAAATCACAAATATACAAGAGTACACAATACACAAATTTGGAAGAAGAACTTTCTTTATTGATAAACATATGAGATGAGATTACGACCCAACTTCTGAGACAAGGACTCCTCTGCAAACCGAGGACATTGAGTTATGCTGCTCCAAGATGTCTGAAGGCATACCACCAGCATAAATTTTCTCTATCAATTATGATTGATTAGCCTCAACCCCTACCCTCTATTTATACATGAGGAAAGAGAGAGGTTTCGATGGTTGAGGAAGTTGAGATACTTATGATTAAGGGCTCAACTGTCCTCGATGAATCGTGTTTATATTTTTTAACTTCAAATTAAGGCATGCATGACTATTGATATAGGCAAGTCACATATGATACGTGTATTGATTTAAGGAAACCCGCAGGTGCAATCCATACATAAGTTGTGATGTACATACTCCCGTATGATACGCGGGTTGCTATGCAAATAGTCGTGTATTCAACCCTAATGTCTAAACAAAAATATATTCAGCTCGCAAGGTGATGTTGTATCAATAGTCATGCTTTTTTATAGTGTTTTGGCTACTTCAATCCAAGTTGTCCTTTTGTGTTTCGACACATTGGGTGTCAGTACTCGGACGAAGAAGTTATATTTTACATGATAACATAATGGAAAACTCACAAGACAATGGCAAGATTGGGAAGAGCATCAATGGTTGCTCAAAGAACAAAGGGATGCAAACTCAAGCATGCAAGAATGGGGCACAAATCCACTATAGTTTCTCTACTCTCACCATTTCTCCTCCTCTAATGCATCCAAGTAGCTCAATAATAACCGTTTAATAGGAAGTGAAGGGTCGGGTCAGAGCGTTTCCAGGAATATGGAAGGCCAATAGTAAAGTTATTTGTTACTTGATGAGGAAAACTCTAAATATTTTATTTTTGGGCACATTTCCCGATCTACGCGGGTCATAGTGGAGCAAGCTGTGTGTACACGCGGTCTATAAGCTGGTGACCCACGTATACCAATAAACATTAAATTTTTAAGGGATTTTTTGGAGCATCAAAATTTATTTTGAGCAAAGGGGGTCCAAAGAGTCTGCACAGGGACAATGAAGACTATAAAAACATGATCTACCAAGTGTGGTAAAATCAGCTATAATAGATACCCCCTAATGTGTGAGGTCAGAGGGGTAACATGATGGTCGAAATACTTTATACCAATCCTAGAACTGGAGTAATGAATACCCAGGTGGAAAATCCATCCACTCATCAGTACAATACAATCATAAATCTCAACATGTGATTGCAAATATGAAGTGTAGCAGTCCCTAGATACATAATAGTACAATGGCCATGAATAGGCATATGTCACATGTGGTCATCGCCACGTATAATATACATTGAAACAAGATCTTCACACTGAATGAAGACATCTAATAGTACACTGGAATCTAGTCATGAGAACTGATATCTCATAGATACTGGCATGATCAAGGAGGTATCACATATGGAATGCCACCAAGCTCAGAGGTCTTCTACACAAACTGTTACTCGTACATGTCCCATCACACGAATAAAGGCGTTGAGGTCAAACATGATGGACCATCGTCCGATACCAATCCTTGATGTATGCCATTAACATATGCAAGATATCCCACTCATAATGATAATGGGAATCAAGGTACATAGTGTAATCAAACAAGTGTGAATAGATTTGTTGAGGTCGAACACTTGAGAGATTCCATCGATCAGGGGACATTGATGTATTCCTAAAACTGTGGATGGCAAGAGAACCTGCCGCTGGTGACTGCAAGTCTCAAGGAATTCAATGAACTCTAGATCCCTATTCCAGAATAAACGATCTGAAGTCGATAGAATGGAATCTGCTGGAAGGAGGGCATTAAGGCATCCCCCATCAACCAACACGATGTACATAGCAACACTGGATAATTTGGAATAACTCGTACGAACAAGATGTGCACGAACCAATAACTATATCAGGAATGGTCGACATGCAAAGACAAGATAAAACTGAGGAGTGGCCGACTCAGGCTAAAACTTCCTTCAAACAAGAGCATAAGGCATATGGAGACTCATAGGCAGCATAGACTCAACGTGAAAATTGGGACAACTCTACGACACAGGAGGCATCGACAAAGGCTCCATAAGGACTGGAAGCATAACCAGTCGGCAAAGAAAACTCAAATAACTAAGAGAAGCTAAATGATAATGAAGATCAAGCTCTAGTTTCTCATGTAAAGAACGAAAGAAACAAAAGGAAGAGTCAAGGATCACCTTCCAGAAGACCACCAAACTTCAAAAGAGGTAAGAGACCTAGAAAGGATTACCCATCCTTTGAATGACATTCATGTCATAAAATGGGAAACATTGCTAGAAATTGTCCTCTTAAGAAATAACAATTCAAGAAGAAGAACCGAAAGTACCATGCCTATGAAACTAAATAAAATTAATTAGATAATGAAAGGGCTAGAAGGACTGGAAGCATAACCAGTCGGGATGTATTCACTTGTATTTCTTATGTATTGTACCCCAATGTTTATTCCAGGATGTGTCTGTAATGTAATTGAGTCATGTCATGCCCCGATGTTCCAATCGGGAGTTTCTATAATGTAATCAAGTCATGTCAATTCAATGTGGGTAACCCTCCTATTGTTCAAGGGTTAAAATCCCCGCAGTTCTGGGGCACTAGGGTTGTTAGACTCACCTAGTGATGTCAGCCCTAGTAGGGTTTAGTCAAGTTAGGAATTAGTATAAATAGAGAGCTAGCCTCTATATTTATCACACACTCACTCACACTCAGTTGTAGCGCATAGCTGAGGAAGAAGAAGACACTAGGGCTAGGAAAAAATAAGGTTACTATTGTCGAAAGATTATCTTACTGTTTTGGGTTTTATTTTTTGTGTTGATTCTATCTCTAAGGAACTTGCAGGGTTTTCTCCATTTATGGTTTCCTGGAGGAAAAACAATGTGTTCATTTTCTCTTGTGTTTGATTGTTCTGTTCATTATTCTCTAAGTTAAAGATCCTAATATAATGCTAGATTAATGTTAAAAATATAACATGGTATCAGAGCTAACCTAAGAAGAAGACACTGTGCAGTTGCGGGAACTAGGGCTTCCTTCTTTGTGGATCTCTCTCCACAAATTTTCAGCAAAAGAAGGTTGGAATAACTCTCCTCCCTAGGGCGCATCTTTCTGTCGAAGCAAAATTCAATTCTAAGGTTTTTCAGTTTTGGACCCGACACTACTGCCAGAAATTAGGGCTTTTCACAGAAGTGGAATCTTTCAGTGAGCTTGGGCCTAGATTGATCTCCTCCCCAAAATCGAAGTTTAGAGATCAAGATCAAAGCATTTCGTTGGACAGAACTCCAGAAAAGCAAAACCCTAATCTACTCCTGAACTAGCACTACAGAATTTCAGCTCCAAATCCAGATCCGACATCTTGACCTGGTAAGATATAAATCTTTTGTATTTCCATTTGAGGTTCTCAGTTAAGATGTCTCATCATACCAAGCTTGATGAAAAGATTGAGGGAGCTGATAACTTCTGAGCTTGGAAGTATAGGATCTCCCTGGTTCTGGAAGAAAATGAGTTTGACTCCTATATCCATGAGGAGGTTCCAGTTGCAGAGGGAGATGAGGCTAAGGCCTTACATAAGAAGAAGTTGGTTATGGAAAAGAGGATTATTGCTGACTCAATCAAGGATCACCTCATACCATATGTGTCCTCCCTCAAGACACCTAAAGCTATGTTTGATGCCCTAACCAAACTATTTGAAGGGAAGAACATCAACCGAAAGATGACTCTAAGGAACCAATTGAAGAATGTAAAGATCCAGAATGAGGAGACCATCCAGTCATACTTCACAAGGGTCTCCCAGATGAAAGAACAGTTGGAAGCAGTAGATGAAGAAGTGGAGAATGCAGAAATTGTGATGACAACCTTGAATGGTCTCCCTAGGTCATGGGATTCTTTCATCCAAGGAATCTGTGCTACGAAGAAATTAGTCAAGTTCAGTAGATTGTGGGAAGAATGTTCTCAAGAAGAAGCTCTAATAGTAGCTCAAGAAGAAAAGATGGTAAGTGAAGATCAATCTCTCACAGCAAACTCAAAGAAAGGAAGAAGGGAAAATCATCATCACCAAGGTAAGCATTCTCATCAGAAAAATCCATCCAAACTCAGATGTTATACATGCGATGAAATAGGACACTTTGCTAGAAATTGTCCCATGAATAAGAATGGATCCAAGAAGAAGAAGAACTCCAAAAGAAGACATCATGCTCACACTATTGAGGATGATGATCCTCCGAGGAAGAAAGTAAAACAAGATCATATATAAGTGTTGGGCGAGCCATTCTGACTTAGGGTCAGATATAAGTGCTGGAAGAAGACCTACATGGAGGTTAGGCCTACAACCAGCATGAAAAAGGGATGGCTCTGTAGAAATTCCTGTGACGAGAAGAATCATGAGATAGCACCCATGATGATCCAGCAGTGATGATCCAGATCCAGTGATGGTGTTCTAGTGATGATGATCTAGATCAAGTGATAATCCAGATCCAGTGATGATGATCCAGATCCAGATGAAGATGACTTGAAGATGAATATGACTTGAAGATAGAGATGACTTGAAGGTGAAGATGACGAGGACTCGATGATGATCCGTATGATATAGAGAAGAAGACTTGTGCTGATAAATTGTGTCAAGAGAATACCTTCCTATTTAAGAGGGAGTGTTGATGTAATTGTAACTTCGGAATGTATTCACTTGTGTTTCTTATGTATTATACCCCGATGTTTATTCTGGGATGTGTCTGTAATGTAATTGAGTCATATCATGCCTCGATGTTCCGATTGGGAGTTTCTATAATGTAATTAAGTCATGTCAAGTCAATGTGAGTAACCCTCCTATTGTTCAAGGGTTAAAGTCCCCGCGGTTCCGGGGCACTAGGGTTGTTAGACTCACCTAGTGAAGTCGACCCTAGTACGGTTTAGTCAAGTCGAGAATTAGTATAAATAGAGAGCTAACCTCTCTATTTATCACACACTCACTCACACTCAGTTGTAGTGCATAGTTGAGGAAGAAGAAGACAGTAGGGCTAGGAAGAAAAAAGGTTACTGTTGTCGGGAGATAATCTTACTGTTTTGGGTTTTACTTTTGGTGCTGATTCTATCTCTGAGGAAGTTGCGGGGTTTTCTCCATTTATGGTTTCCTCGAGGAAAAACACTGTTTTCATTGTCTCTTGTATTTGATTGATGTGCTTGTTATTCTCTTAGTTAAAGATCCTAATATAATACTAGCTTAATGTTAAAATTCTAACACTTATGTGGTCGAAAGGAAATACAATAGATGATGCTACTATAATTGGTGTTGAAGAAGGAGGACTCTACAAATTGAAGGGGCACACATATTCAACCCTTACAACCAGTTCCATCAGCCCATGTGAACTTTGGCATAGAAGACTTGCTCATGTGAACTACAAAATATTCCCAATTGTGAGAAAAAGTGGCAGGTCTACCGAAGATCCAGATCAATCATGAAGGAGTATGGAAAGGATTTTCTCAAGGAAAGAACACTAAGAACCCATTCCCAAGCAGTAACAACAAAGAAAAAGGGGTCTTGGATGTTGTCCACTCAGATGTGTGCATACCAATGTCAACTACTTCCTTAAGTGGGTATGTGTACTATGTATCTTTTATTGATGGCTACTCTTATAAGACTTGGATATATTTCTTGAAATGCAAAGATGAAGTGTTTTAAAAGTTCAAGGAATTTAAGGCTCTTGTGGAAAATATATATGAAAAGAAGATCAAGGCCTTAAGATCAGTTAATGGAGGAGAATTCAATTCAAATGAATTCAAAAGATTCTACAAGGATGATGGGATTAAGAGGGAGATTACCACACCCTATAATCCCCAACATAATGGAGTGGCAAAAAGGAATAATAGATTCATCATGGAAGCAGTCAGAGCAATGATCCATGATTAAGATCTACCTATGCATTTATGGGTCGAAGCAGCAAGAAGTAGTCTATGTACATAATAAAATATCTCACAGTGCTCTTGGAAAAAAAACCCCATAAGAGATGTTCACTGGTGAAAATCCTGAAGTCAACAACTTAAAGATATTTTGTTGTCCTGTGTACTTACATATTCCAAAGGAGAAAATATCAAAATTGAACTCTTTAGGAAAGAAGGGAATTTTTGTTGGATACAATGACCAGTCTAAGGCTTATAGAATATACATTCCAAGTTTCCGTCAGATCAATATCAACAAATATGTTACATTTGATGAAGATACAATGTTCAACAAAACTAAAAAGACCTATGCAGATGAAGATAATGAAGAAGAGGAGGAGGCTCATAGAACCACAAAAACTACCATACAACCACTTAGAGACATTGAAGAAGATCCTATACCATAAGATCGTGACATGGAAGAACCCCAAGGATCCATGGAAACACCCCAAGAGATGATTTCAACAAAAATATTACCACCTTGGGCTCGTTACATAATCAGAGAAGCGGAAAGATATGGTGCACCAGAAGGAAGTAAGAGACAAAGAATCTACTCTAATTGTGTGGCATTAATGTGCAACCTTGTTGATGAAGAACCCAAATGTTTTGAAGAAGCTTCAAAGAAGAAGGAATGAGTGGACACCGTGATCGAATAATACCAATCTATAATAAAGAATGATGTTTGGGATGTGGTGCCAATACCAAAGGACAAGTCAGTAGTTTCTTCAAAATGGATTTTCAAGAAAAAGCATTCAACAAATGGCAGTATTGAAAAGTTCAAAGCAAGATTTGTTGCATGAGGATTTTCACAAAAGGAAATAATTTATTATGAAGAAACCTTTGCACCAGTAGCAAGATATACTTCAATCAGAACTATCCTTGCATTGACAACCAAGATGAAATGGAAGCTACATCAAATGGACGAAAAAACAACCTTCCTAAATGGTGTCATAGAAGAAAAAGCATATATTGAACAACCACTAGGATTTGAGACTCGCGACAAGGGGACACATGTATGTTGACCAAAGAAAGATCTATATGGGCTGAAACAAGCACCCACATCATGGTATGGAAGAATTGATGGATTCCTAATGAACTTGGGCTTTAACAAAAGTAAAGTTGATTCCAACCACCATAAGGTTGTAAACGATGGGATCATGATATTACTATTATATGTAGGTGATATATTTTTGACAGGAGAAGAGAAGCTCATCAGCGAGTGTAAGAAGAATTTTGTGGTAGAATTCGAGATGAAACACCTAAGCAAAAGGCATTATTTCCTAGGTCTTGAAGTATGGCAGTTTCCAGATGAGATTTTCCCAAACCAAGGAAAATATATAGTTGAGATCCTAAAGAGATTTGGGATGTTGGATTGCAAGGAAATGAACACTTTGATGGTGACAAACCTGAATCTTTTGAATGATGACTCTTCAGAAAGAGTAGATGTCACATTATACAAACAGATTATTAACTCATTAATGTTTTGACAAATACAAGACCAGATATATGTTTTGTTGTAATAACCTTGGATAGTATACGGTGGAGCATCGACATGTTCATTTAGTTGCAACAAAACATGTGATGAGGTAACTAAAGGGTACATGCGATTGTGGCCTCAAATATGCAACCGACAATGAGTTCATATTGTATGGCTATGTTGATTCAGATTGGATAGGAAGTAATGAAGACAGAAAGAGAACTTTATGATGTTGTTTCTGTTTGGGATCGGGTGTGATCTCATGGATTATCATAAATCAAACTAGTGTTTCCCTCAGTATAGTTGAGGCTGCGTACATTGCAACATGTTCAGCCTATAGCGAAGCAGTATGGATTTGCAAGTTATTGGAAGGATTGTTTGATGTTGAGATGGATGCAACTGATATTTATTATGACAACTAGAGTCGCATCAAGCTAATAGAGAATCTGATGTTTCATGATAAGTCAGAGTATATAGATAAGATAGATAATATGTTAATGTCCATCAATGACAACAAAGTAGGTCAACGGGATTGTCGATTACAATGATAGGTTATGCATGTGGGAGGATCAAATGATCTCCCTTAAAGAAAAAGAAAATACAATATAAGCAATGAAGTAGACAGGAGTAGATATAAACAAGTCGAGCTAGGTTGAAGCATGGAAGAGTTCTTGCTCTGGTTCCAATCATGTAGTCCCGTACAAGGGCGAAGGATCTCAAGTGGACAATATCTAGGAGTCAAAAAAGACCAAGGAGGGTCTGGTACTCCTCACAACCTAGGTTGAACGAAGAAAACAAAGAGACCTATAAAAGTGTCAGTTGTCCTGAAACGGGGCCGGTAGGCGTGGGTCTCCCTCTAGACTGGTGTCGGTGGGGTCTGGATGGTCCTGGACGCCTCCTGGAGGGAGGTCTGGTATGGAGCTACCGCTGAGATCTCGTGGGTCGGCCCCCCTTGAATAAACAATAGAAGCGTCCTCTTATTTCAATGTGACTCGATTTCAACTTCCTGTAGGTGCAGGCACAGTTGACAGATCCTATTTGATCTATCGATCTTTTGGTCTGACTCTACCTGGAGTCTATGTGATCCTACTCTGAACTGTCCGAGAGGGATCTAAAGGGCATGCATCCAGTGATGAAGTGTATACTGGGGCCGGACAATGAGCCTGTCTCTAATCTCCAAGAAATGTTCAGCATAAAAGGCCATCTTTGGGCGCAATCCTCTCGGAGGATTGATCCAAGTGACCTCAATGAACTGCTTGTAAATATCCTCTCTGATGATCTTATTCAACTCTTGTCGGATAGGTAGAAGGTGACACGAGGAAACTAGAGAGTATTGGAATGGGGCAAGATGATCTAATTGGATCCCCACTAAAGCAAGAAGGATCGAGAGCCCTATGAGCCAACACTTGGCCCTGCCTGGGTGGGTAGCACTAGCAATAGTCTGGGTAGAGCAATGAGCTAGATGCGGGTACCTATCCCAGCCTTTTGATGAGTCGGCTAACCCTCAGATCCGATGTAGGAAGGAGACCAATCTGAAAACTGTCTCGAGGTGGAAGGGCTAGGATCCAAATTTAGTGAGGATGATGTGTTGTGGCACTATCTGCTTGCACCTGATGATACGTCGGACAAGGAGGATCTGGACTCTTTCAGCCAATGCCCAATCTGGCTTGAGTAAGGAGGGCCCCAGATTTCTTATCCATATAAAACAGTGGGATGGATCAAAGTATTTAGCAGGTCCATTTTTTATGAGATATCCTGGAATTGGTTATGAAAGCACTATCTCTCAAGGAGGGCTAGAGACCCGTACCCCTTGTTGATTCGAGGCTGGAGGGTTGGTCGTAGACTGAAGTGGGGCCCAGAAAACTGCACTCCTAAATAAGTATAATTACTGGTGATCTCAACTTCCTCCCCTTTGAATAGGAAACAAAAGTATGAGGTTTTCTTTGTTCTATTGAAGATCATAACCTTTGTTTTGCCTAGATTCACCGTCAGCTTCCCAAGTTCTCAGAATAGGGCTAGAGCATCAAGCTGTCTTTGCAGGACTTCTGGGGAGGAAGATAGGAGTACAATGTCATCAGAGATAAATTATCACTACATCTGGGATAAGGTGCCGAGAGGATCTGTGAATCTCCACTATGTTCCTACAAAGGAACAAGTTGTTGATGTGCTGACTAAGCCTTTGTCTTATGTAAAGTTTGAGCACTTTCGAGACAATCTTGGTGTAGTCCGAAAGGAACTCCCTGGAAAGATGGAGTGATGATGAGATAGCAATGATATGCCATTGTAGAGAAGTCTGATCGAGTTTATCAATATTCCTACATATATTGATGAGGTTTGGCATTCATTTGTGGATGAGTGTATCCTAGCATTCACTTGTTGAGGATGATCCTACAGACAAGAGCACTCTCTTTTTGAGAGTGGTCCCAACACTTTCCAATTGAGGATGGTCTTGCAGAAAAAAAGTACTCTCATATGGAGAGTGATCCCTCATTCATTTGCAGACGAGATCCTGCATTAATTTGCAGACGATAGTATCCTTATTGAGGATGGTTCTATAAACAAGAACACTATTTTGTTGAGAGTGGTATCAGCACTTACAAGTTAAGGATGGTCTTACAAATGATAGTACTCTCATATGGAGAGTGGTCCTGCATTCATTTGCAAATGATAGTATCCTTGTTGAGGATGGTCCTGTGGACAAGAACACTCTCCTGTTGAGAGTGGTCCCAACACTTGCTGACTGTGGATGGTCTTATGGATGATAGTACTCTCTTGATGAGAGTGGTCCTCCATTCATTTGTGGAAAAGACCCTCCATTCAGTTGCAAATGATGGCGTTCCAACATTGTTTATGTTGTGGGTGATTCAGCTCAGTATTTGTATACTGATGATATTGCAGGTGATGCATGAGATGATACTTGAGTTGATGATGCTCGAGATGATGCCAGAGATGATGACCGAGATGACGCCAGAGATGATGATCGAGATGCTTAAGATGATGCTAGGGATGATGATTCTTAAGATGATTCCAGAGATATTTGTGATGATGGTGTTCCAGAGATGATGTTGATGACATGGTTGTTCAAAACTTCCTATGATATATAGACTCACCAGTCAGTTGTATAGATGTATTGTTATTTTATAATACCATCCTTGTTAAGATGGAGTGTTAAAGAAATGTAACTTTGGAATATTCTATTTTGTATTATTATTATTATTACCCCATTTGGATATGTTGTTCCTTCAATTAGGGATGTCATTGTTGTATTTGGTCATGTAAAGTCTTGAGGTAAAACCTCCATTGTAAGTTGGGCCAATAGTACCCACAAAAGTATTATTAAAATGTATTTTGAGTCTTATAAGGCAAGGCAACCCTGGTAGCAAGGAGAATTCAACCCTATTGGGTTATTAGGCTTCTCATCTGATTAGTATAAACAGGAGAGGTGCCTCCCTCATTTGGACAAGAAGAGAACTCAAGCAAGTTCGCTATAGTGATGATAAACAATCCATATGAGGAGGAGGAAGTTGTTTAGTCTTATTCTTTGGGTCTTACATTGTACTTGGTTGAAGTCTATATCGAGGAAGTTTTGTTTGGTTTTCTTCCCCACAAAGGTTTCCTAGGATAAATCTGTGTGTTCTCTTTTGTTCTGTTGTGATTGTTATTCTTTCGGTGATCCTTTTTTGTTTTTCCATAACAACTTTTAAAATATTAACATATGCTAGTTGATATGTGTGCAGGTCTATAGTTTCTCAGAAGATTCTATGAGAGCATATTAATACCCGTATGATTAAGTATCGGACTGTACTTTCTCCCCGAGACTCTATGAAGGAGTGGGGATCGGTCCCATGATTGACTCCCTCATTAAGAGGGAAGATTGATATTTAGATATCTTTTCTCAACCACTCCGAGAGGTAGTGAGGAGAATGGTTCCATGATTCATTCCCTTATTAAGGGGAAAGGTTGACTTTACTCCCAAACACTATGATATGGAGTGGGGAGGTTGGATCCATGATTATATCCCTCGATGAGAGGGAAGGATGATTATACAGATATGATTCGGACATCCTGAAATGGGATGGAGAGGCTAATGTATTCTCCTTATCACTTCAAGAGGGAATGTGGAGATCTCTTGGACATCTTGAGATGGGATGGAGAGGTCAGCACATGCTCCCAGACACTCTGTAGAGTGAGATATCTCTTGGACATCCTAAGATGGGATGGAGAGATTTCTTGCATTCTCCTAATCACTCCGAGAGGGAGTGAGGATATATCTCGGACATCCTGAGATGGGGTGGAGAGGCTAGCACAAACTGGTACCTATGTATGAACTCATTGATGGATTGGTTGAGTTGATGCATGTTCCCCAATGGGCTGGGTTGAGTTGATGCATGATGACACTTCTCAATGGACTGAGTTGTTTTGGAGTCTTTGGGTTGGTTCCTAACAACCCTTGTGGCTAGGAATGACTCATTACTAGGTTGGTGCCCAACAACCCCTAAGGTGTAGCCAATGTGGTTGGGATAACTTACTAGGTTGGTGCTCAAAAACCCCTAAGATGTTTCTCATGTGGTTGGGAGATTTATGGGTTGTATCCAATTGTCCCTTGAGGTTGTAGCCCATGCGGACATGATGAATGTATCACTTGTGAGACCACATGAGGTTGTATCCCATGTGGTCATTATGAGGTTGTATAACATGATGTGGTGATGTCTCACTAGTGGTTGTGGGCTTAGTGAGCTCTTTGGGTTGTAGCCCATATAGGACGTCATGTTGGTTGTAGCCACATGGACATGAGAAGACCTTCCTTATGATATGGAGATGTTCAAGACAATCGTGATGTACTCATTATATCCACATGTGTTCCAGTATGATGACTCCTACTTAGCTAAGACGGGGTGTTGGTGTATGTTGGAGCAGGGTCCCGCAGCTACAGAAGAAGCTGCTAGTTTTGGCGGAGAGATAAGTTTTGGTGGAAAGAAGTTAAGACAGAGCTACGACGCCGTAGCATGTTTCCAGCTGGAGAGCAGAGACGGAAACCGTGACTTTTTGAGATGCGGAAGTCAAAGAAGGGCAATGGTACCTGAGTGGCCGAGAAGGGAGAGCTCACCCACTGCATTGAAGGCAGCGGCGGAAGACAGGAGGGCTCAGCGACCCTCATAAAGAAGAAGGAGCAACGAGGCTCAAGCATTGAAGACGAAGGACAGAAGAGTGAAGCGGTGCATAGTACCCATGATCAGTGCCGGGAAGCATGGAAGACTGCAGAGAGCTGTGGTGTGACGGGAAGTGGCTACCTCAAGGACAGAGAGGACCAACTGTCACTAATTAGGGTTTGGGTTACTATTGGGACAGGCCCACAGTGTTGTAATGGCACGACCTCCGGGCTGCCTATATAAGAATATATTTTGTATTGTAAAGGGTTAGCTAGTCAGTCAGTTAGCCAGTTGGTTAGATAGAGAGACAGTCGTGAATGAAATAGGCAATAAGGATAAGTAGACTGTTGTAAAAGCCGAGCTCTGGTTCTAGTTCTAGCGGTAGAAATCTTACTAAAACTAGTAGCCGGCTTGTAGAGCATGCATGTAACGATCCGCAGGGATCGACTGAGAGGGAAGAGTATGTTGTAAGAGAGACAGCATAAAGGTAGAGAAGAAAGATCTAAGAGAGAAGATCTTGAGCTGCATTGAGGCACAACAAAACTGTGTTTGCCTTCCCTTAAGCTATAATAGAGAAGCACAGTTTTGTGGACGTAACTCCCATCCTGGGGGTGAACCACGTTAAAATCCCGTGTTCAGTGATTGATTTGCATATTGTGTTTATTTGCTGCATCTATCTGATTATGTTATGCAATTTGCTTACAGTTGATGTATGAATGAGTCGTTTAGTTACAGCACTGCAAAAATATATATAAGTTGAAATCCTTGGCACGTCATATAAGGGTTACTTATGCTTGCCTTAGATAGTTAATTAATCACAGTAAGACAGTCTGGGTATCAGGTCTTGCGCGTCGACACGAACAATGCTAAGTGCGCTAAACCGCGGTTGGAGGGTATCGCAAGAAGGCGATACCGCACAGGCAGAGGAGCTGCGGTGCGCGAATCCGTGGGTTGAGGACTTAGCGTTGAACAGGAGTTTCGTGTCGCACGGTGCATGGCGATGCGGTGAGATTGGGACTATTGTGAGAAGAAAGAAGTCGTGCGAAGAGAGAAGAACCCGCGCGACGCACGCAAGGGTAGAGACACTGCGGCTAGAAGAGCTGCGCGACGACGGGATTGCGCGGCGCGAGCAAGAGGTTGCGCGACGCTCAGACACAGAGGGAGATCTTGCAGCTAGAAGAGCTACAAGCCACTAGTAGGACTGCCACAGAACCTAGTCCAAGACGCTTGAGTCCTTGGACAACCCATTAGATTCACTTCGGTTGAGACTTCAGGCCGCCTTGCAGTCTGTCGCCGAAAGGGCCAGTGAGTTAGGGGTGTTGTTGGTTGATTATAGTAAACCTGGGTCTGCCCATGCAATCAACAAATGGTTCCGTTGCCGGTTTAAACGACTGGGAGTTAATGTTCTGTTGGCATCCTACCAGAGAAGAGTTTCACCAGTGGCTGGATTCAGACTTAAGGGAGTTCGCCAAGAAAGAGAATCAGAGTCCGAGACTAAGCACAGAAGCCTGGTTAGAAAAGCATATCACTTCAGACATACACACTATATTTTTTGCAACCTATGGAAACGAGCTTTTCGACTGGTTATCTAAGTTGACAAATAGGAATACATTCAAGAAGAAAAGAAACATGGTATGGACACCGGAGTTGATTCAGACCGTACAGAACCTCGACAATCCGATTACGAGAGCAGTGGACTTCTGGCTGACAAGTGTGCTAGAAGGCTTTGTTACAGAATTTGCAGTTGACCAGAGAAAGAGCTTCAGCGCAGCTGAACGATACTTCTTCAGAGGATATCATGGTAAGTACCTAAGATCTCTAAACTTGTCCCTTAAGATGCTGCTATATGAAAAAGGAACAATGGATCTAGTTTTAGATGAATAAGTAAAGATAGTAATGTCACAAGAGTTTGAAAGTGATTTTGATGACATTGGACGAACACGTAGTGGAAAGAAGTATAAAGTAGATTTTAGCTCTCCTGTATTCGAAGACAGTTCAGACAATATTAGACAACAGAGCCCTAGCACCACAGAAGAACCAGAGGGGGGTATCCCTTACCACCCCTATACTCCACAGAAACAGACAGGGACTCAGAATAACCCTATAGGTAATCCATCTAGTAGCTCACAGCCAGTACCTACTCCCGCTACAGCACCTTCACCTACACCACTGAGTGGTAGTAGCCCAGTCAGTCAGAACCCACCACAGAGAAATAGAATGGGAGACGACATGAAGCTACCTATTTTTAAAGGTACAGGAGCAGAAGACCCGGAACAACATTGGTTCCTATGCGAAGCTATGTCGACCATTAAAACAATCAACGATGATAACCTTAAACTTGTACAGTTGGTCGCCACACTCATAGACAAAGCCTTGACATGGTACATAAAGTATACTACATTACCCAAGATGCTTGCCCAGGTCAAGAACGCCATGATCAAAGAGTTTAAGAAACCTAAGTCTGAGTCTCAGTGCATTATAGAGATTAAGGATATTAAGCAGCTACCATCAGAGTCAGTATGGGACTTTGACCAGAAATTCAAAGCTCTTATAGACCAAGTAAGTTTCGAGTTTGCGCCGGAGCAGCATAAGGAATGGTTTATTGCAGCACTGCTCCCTCATATCAGAATGCCACTAATGCAGCAGAAACTTACTACTCAAGATGAAGCGCTGGAGATGGCAATGAAACTAGAAGCTTCACCTTTAGCAGAAACCAGTACAGGCATGACAACTCTACAGACCCAATTGGCCAACCTCACGTTACAGATACATGAACTTAAAAAACGGAAAGAGGTTATGCAAGACATATGGTGCATAAAGTGTAGAGCACAGGGCCATAGTAAAGACAATTGTCCAGTCTTTGCAGAATATTTAGCATCAGGGGCTCCTAACCCCTTACCACGAACACAAGGGCCATGGTGTAAAATATGTAAAACACAAGGACATCCGCCTCAGCAATGCCCTTTGCTTCAGAAGTATGTACAGACACCTAAAAACCTATATTGTATCTTCTGTAAATCCGTCGGGCATGATCAACAAGACTGCTGAGCTTATGATCTCATGTCAGAAAGAACACATGCTGTGTACAGAGTCCAAGCAGACACACAGGGTCCAGCAACAGGACCACAGCCGGATCAGGCTTACGGAGGCCGTGCAGGAGGATTCAGAGGACGAGGCCGTGGAGGAGGCTTCGCACGTGGAGAAGGCTTTGGCCAAGGAGGAGGTTTTGGCCAAGGTCACAGACCAGTCACTTGTTATAATTGTGGAATTGTAGGACACTATGCTAGGGACTGTCAAAACGCCACTACCACTTGCAACTACTGCAAATCTTATGATCATACCATAGAAGAGTGTCCTATCCTAATAGCTAAGATCAGAGACCCTAAGCCAGCTGCACACCAGAACATCCAACTTATCGTTGCTGAGCAGGCAGAGCCAGAACCGAGAGTCAATATTGTGACTCGTACCGGTGCTTCCACCAGTGGCACATCGCAGGAGACCGAAAAGAACACAAGTCAGGGGTGGGTGCGCAGAGCTCCTAGTAAAGCAATAGCACTCGACCTACAGCAGAATAAAGAGACCTTTCATGAAGCTAAGGCTTCCTTCGATGAACCTACACAACCAGGATCTCAGGTACCGCCGTCTAGGGGCGTACCACAGCAAGTACCTTGTAGCGATAGCCCTGAGCAGGCACAGCAGGCTACCACATCGGGAAGATGCGACGAGGATGAACCGACAGGAAGTGTACAATCCTTCCTGCACAGCTACTTGAAACTCCTGAGAAATGACAAAGCTATCGGTGAGCTACAGCGCATGATAGATCAGTGTCAGCAACCCTCTCTCTCGGGCAGTGCACACTGCGCTGTCCATAATATTACGAGACATACAAGGACAGGAAGAGAGATGAAATTCACAGCGCAGATTGGTGAGTTTGAAATGGATGAGGTTGTCTTAGATCTAGGATCATAGGTGAATGTTCTAACTAAGCAGACATGGGAACAGATGGGTAGTCCTCAGTTAGCCCTATCGCCTATCCACCTGAGATTA
Source organism: Pseudotsuga menziesii (assembly GCA_001517045.1). Classification (NCBI taxonomy): domain Eukaryota; kingdom Viridiplantae; phylum Streptophyta; class Pinopsida; order Pinales; family Pinaceae; genus Pseudotsuga; species Pseudotsuga menziesii. Next base: position 1,136,494 of record LPNX010437675.1, read on the forward strand.
GCTAATCAGCAGCGAGTATCACCATTGGGTCGACTACCGCAGGTGCCAGTTGATATTGACGGAGTTCGTACTTTTTTGGACTTCGAGGTTATAGAAATCATTGGTGACAGTCGACCATATCCAGCACTATTAAGTATTGATTGGGCGATTGGTAGCAAAGCTGTCATTGACCTAAAGAAAAGACAAATGACCTTTGAGGATGCGCAGATCCGGGTCATCGCATCGCTGGATCCTTACCAAGGTCCTAGATATATTGAACCTATCCGAGTAGAGGAAGAGGCACATAACATCGATAGTCTCTACCAGATGACTGCGAACCAGAATGACTACATCAATCCAACCACAGAAGGGAACATTAGTTGGCGATGCGACAGCTCATGCGCATCGGATTCTGATGTTGGTCTATAAAACTGGCAGAACAGACTTTACGAAGTCTCAGCGTGCAGATGTGTGTTTATCAGTAAATCACTGCGATGGATTGGTGCCGAGATTGCTGAGACTCCATCATACCATGCTCTGACAGATATCCTGGATTTTTTTGAATAGTTTGAGAAACAAATTCCTCATGAGCAGAGGATCGCAGCTATGGACCTTGCAGTTCGAGCCACACCTGCAAGATGGTGGTATGCGCATAAAGAGAATATCGCGTCATGGGATAATATAAAAAGACTGATGGCGATCAGATTTTCTGACGACAGAGAGTATGTTCAGCAGAAGTATATAGGAGAAACTGACCCCGGGGTACACATTCAGACATGTGAACAGAACTGGTCGGACATTCCACAGGATGAATGGGTTCACAGATTCATTCACACATTGGACACAGTTCCAAGGAATTGGTATACAGAGACCGAGCTGCGCAAGGGAACAACCACATGATCACTTATGACAGACAGCTTCCTACTCACCTTTGCATTTGAGTTAGAACATCCAAGTGTTGCTCAGGCCCTAGACATAATCAAGACAAAGATTTTTGAGGATCGCACCATCTCAGTACCAGTCCAACCTGAGTGGACTATCCAGCTAGAAGAGGCGTTGGAATGCTATAATTTTGCATCAGAATCAGAGGAGGCGGATGAGGATCCTCGCCACACCAACATTCCGGAATCAGAAGGGACTCGCGATGTGGAGGGACCACAGTTAGAGATTCCAACAATCACCGAGCCCATCAAGATTAAAAAGATCAATATTGGCACAGACGCAGAACCTAACTTTGCCTCTATTGGAGACTACTGGAATGATGAAACAGTCGGACAGATTGCAGATCTGCTACATGACTATCAGGACCTATTTCCCACCAAGTTCACAGAGATGAAGGGAATAGTTGGAGACCTGGGAGTCATGAGGACATTAAAGGAGGATGCTAGACCAGTTAAGCAGCGCCCATATAGATTGAATCCGCGCTACAAAGAAAAAGTAAAGGACGAAATTGATAAAATGCTAGCAACAGACATCATTGAGCCAGTAGAGGAAAGCGAATGGGTTATCCCTATGGTAGTGCAAGAGAAGAAAACAAAAGGGGACATCAGGATCTGTGTTGATCTGCGAAAA
>LPNX010437675.1:1139890-1165409 GCA_001517045.1 Pseudotsuga menziesii
GCCGCAACGGTGCAGATGTCCAGTGTAGTTGAAAGGAGGCATCGCACCAGGAATGAGTCTACACCGGTAGAAATTTTCTAAGAATAAGGAATGAGGAGTCAAAAAAAAAATAATAATAATAATAAAAAAATTAACACTGTTTGTTCGCGCAGGTGATGCAGAGTTGCATCGCAGCAGTAAGATGTTTCCCCCTACCACGTACTCAGTTTGCAACCGACAGTGGGCTAGTCAAGTCACTATCTGACAGGTAGTTAATGAAGAAATGACAGGTATCCCCTACCGTAGATTTGGCAACAGTATAATAAATTTTTCCAGATTTGGTAAATCTCTGACAAGACTGGCGCCTGTACACACACGGCTCGAGGAAAATTCTATCAAGATTTTAGCATTAATTAAGGATCGGATGGCGGGTCTGGTCCTATCCGGGCAATTAATATGACCGGCACACCCAGTCTAGACGACCGTTATGTTCGGGATTGTCGTATTTGACATAAAAGCAGAAAGTATTCAATCGGGACGGTTACGCTTGCAGAAAAACTGAGCGCTGGAAGATAAGTGTTAAGCATTCCCTGTGTCGAGCTAAGTTGTTACAGAGTGCTATGATTCTCAGAAGTTGCAGCCATTGCACGTCCGCCATTTTATGTTGAGTGGGTCCTATCTGAGGACGAGCCTCTCGAAAACATTTTGAGAAGATTTCAGCGTCACGGCCTTACAGGAGCTATGGCGTCGCAATCTACAGCTAACCCGCCGAGCTCGTCCCGAACCAGAGAACCACCAAAGACGAGAAGCCATTCCCAGCTCGTGGAGGAATCCAGTTCCGAGCAGGAAGATGAAGTTCGTAGTGCAATGGACTACCTCATACCATGAGTTGAAGGTGCTCCAGATATCAGACTTTCCAAGAGCGGTAAGTTTCCTATGCCCATACCGCCAATAGACTCGCGAGTAAAGGAAAATGGTGATTTAGTAGGATATGCTGGTGTTGTCAAGTTTATTGATTACAACCTGGGGGACGGTAAGACGTACCCTCACTTCAAGTCAGATGCATATCTTGTGCTTGAGAAGAATCCAAGGACAGGTAGAGAAGAATTCGTCCCCATGCCACATGTCCATATTCTTGAGCCATCAGGTCTGCTCAATGTGTTGAGACTTCCCCATTTTGGACGTAGTGCAGAGGTTAATGCTGTGGTGCGTGTCCTCCTCTCGTGCGTACATGGAGGCTATCTCTGGCTAGGTCACAAAATCGACCTCAATGTCGACTTGATACACCGTGTTACTGGCTTGTCTAAGACTGGTAAAGCTCCCGAGATACAGATAACAGGAAAGACCAAGGACTCCAAACTGCCAGCAGCATTAGTTAAAAGGTATCAGCTACAACGAGGAGGTAGGGCTTATGATATCATGAGTTTACAGAGTGAGACACTCAGATTTACAGCCAGTCTGCTTGCAGGCAGACTGCTTACCAAGGTCCGACCAAAGGAAGTTACAGGATCGGTGATCAATCTGGCCATACAAGTTACCGAGGGAGAGCAGTTCAATTGGTCATTATTTTTATTAAACATGTTTCAGGAAGATTGTTTAGCAGCCCAAGATCAAGCCAACCACCCTTTCCACTTCTCGTGGCTACTCATACTGTGTGCATTCGTCGCATGGAAGGAACCGCCCAATAGCTAGTTTCCACAAATCCCAGGAGGAACGCCCAGGGGTGTGCGCTATGCCAGTTTATGGGACACCAGCAGTCAAGCAAGGAAACAGGTTAACACGATAGTATTTTATGAATACTATTTGATGTTGAAGAACCTTATCCAGCAATCACCAAGGATCAGTACAGAGACTGTGGACGCATATGATAGCCGGCTTAATTTTATGGCGGACAGCCATAGAATCTACCTAAGGCCTAAAAGGACTAAAAGGGACGGCTGGGCTCCCGGCTGGTTCAGAATGACAATACAGGACGTTGAGAATGTCATCAAAGGCTTTGATGACCAATGGCGACAAGAATACGAAGATACCACGCCACTACCAATGGAGACCGACCAGACAGACCCACCAGAAAGGGGCAAAGAAAAATTGGACACCTAGGCACAAGGAACAACAGAAGTGCCACCACCATGCGACAAGAGAAAAGACCTACTGGAAGGATCAGCAGAGACACATACGACAAAGACTGGAAGCCAAGGGACCACAGAGACACAGCAGAGAAAGAAGCAGAAAACCTCAAAACCAACCCTGAACACAGCATTGACAAACGATGACTATGAACTCATCGCAACAAGGACGTGTGATACATTGAAGGACTCACTTGACGCGATGAAGGAAGCGCAGGAAAAGAGCCAGAGCGCAGTCGAAAAACAACTTCTAGACTTAAGAATGATTACAGAAAAAACTGCCATGAGGTACATTCCACCTGACAAGACAAACATTGGAGAGACTTCGGCCCCACCGATGTCCTGCGAAGAGAGCTTAGTAACGGATCGCCTCAACACCGTGTTGATTCCACTAGGGAGTATCTGATTCCCTGCGACAATGAAGGACCCACCAGTTCAATTGGGGAAATCCATTGAGGTTAACCTTGCGGAATTCCACATTGACCAATTATACATGATCCAGCAGCAGCTAACCGCAGAGCTCAAGGGAAGAGAGCTCACGACTTACAAGCAGAACACGCAGCTGAAGAAGCAGAATGCAGCACTCGCTACCAACTATCAGAAAGCGGTAGACGAGTTAAAAACGTGTCAGGACAGGGACCAGGAACTCTCTCAGGCACTACAGAGTATTGCCTTGGAGCTACCCAAATGCAACATTGAGTTCGCATTACCTACCCCCCAAAAGTTAAGGAGAGTAGCAGACAGAGAAAAGGCTCTGGAAGAAACTGTGGTTAGAATGGACGAAGAGGTGGCCAGGTTGAAGGCAGAACACAAAGTACAGATTGCCGAGATTGAAGCTCGTCTATGAGACACCGCTGAGGCAGACCAGAAAGAGCGAGTCGAAGCCTTTCGACTCACTTCTATGCAGGTGAAATCTCGCATTGAAGAAGCAGTGTCGATACTCAAGGAAGCAACAGACACATGGGCTAAGTTAGATGAGTTGCCGGAGAGGGCAGCAATCCAACAAAATATTCAGCGGGTAGAGGCTACTGCAACGGCCATGAAAGAAGAAATTAAGAGCTTAGCCGCTCTCCAGAAGATGAGGAAAACAAAGGAGATGAACCAACTGCAGCAGGAGGCGTAGCGGCTAAGAACACAGGAGGTCCACATTAGCGACCTGCTTCAACCCTATCAGGAGCAGATCACTGAGCTGGTCGACGCAGCCGAGCAGAAAATGAAGGAATTCACCACTGTAAGAGAAGAAATTCATCAGACAGATGACTCCAAAGTTGACCAAGCCTTAATTGACTCGGCAAGAGAACGTGTCGAGGTAATGAAGAACGAAGTCGAAGGACTTCGACAGAAGTTGCAGAAGACTTCGCAGGAGGCGAAGGAGAAGCTACAGCAGGAGAAGCTGCAGCAGGAGAAGCCCGTTCCAGGTGGCTCGAGGACGAGCCACAAGTAAGTGTTAGGGGACTGTTGGAGCAGGGTCCCGCAGCTACAGAAGAAGCTACTAGTTTTCGCGGAGAGATAAGTTTTGGCGGAAAGAAGTTAAGATAGAGCTACGACGCCGTAGCACGTTTCCAGCTGGAGAGCAGAGCCGGAAACCGTGACTTTTTGAGATGCGGAAGTCAAAGAAGGGCAACGGTACCTGAGCGGCCGAGAAAGGAGAGCTCACCCACTGCATTGAAGGCAGCGGCGGAAGACAGGAGGGCTCAGCGACCCTCATAAAGAAGAAGGAGCAACGAGGCTCAAGCATTGAAGACGAAGGACAGAAGAGTGAAGCGGTGCATAGTACCCATGATCAGTGCCGGGAAGCATGGAAGACTGCAGAGAGCTGTGGTGTGACGGGAAGCGGCTACCTCAAGGACAGAGAGGACCGACTGTCACTAATTAGGGTTTGTGTTACTGTTGGGACAGGCCCACAGTGTTGTAATGGCACGACCTTCGGGCTGCCTATATAAGAATATATTTTGTATTGTAAAGGGTTAGCTAGTCATTCAGTTAGCCAGTTGGTTAGATAGAGAGACAGTCGTGAATGAAATAGGCAATAAGGATAAGTATACTATTGTAAAAGCCGAGCTCTGGTTCTGGTTCTAGCGGTAGCAATCTTACTAAAACCAGTAGCCGGCTTGTAGAGCATGCATGTAACGATCCGCAGGGATCGACTGAGAGGGAAGAGTATGTTGTAAGAGAGACAGCATAAAGGTAGAGAAGAAAGATCTAAGAGAGAATATCTTGAGCTGCATTGAGGCGCAGCAGAACTGTGTTTGCCTTCCCTTAAGCTATAATAGAGAAGCACAGTTTTGTGGACGTAACTCCCATCCTGGGGGTGAACCACGTTAAAATCCCGTGTTCAGTGATTGATTTGCATATTGTGTTTATTTGCTGCATCTATCTGATTATGTTATGCAATTTTATTACAGTTGATGTATTAATGAGTCGTTTAGTTACAGCACTGCAGAAATATATATAAGTTGAAATCCTTGGCACATCGTATAAGGGTTACTTATGCTTGCCTTAGATAGTTAATTAATCACAGTAAGACAGTCTGGGTATCAGGTCTTGCGCGTCGACACGAACAACGCTAAGTGCGCTAAACCGCGGTTGGAGGGTATTGCAAGAAGGCGATACCGCACAGGCAGAGGAGCTGTGGTGCGCGAATCCGTGGGTTGAGGACTTAGCGTTGAACAGGAGTTTCATGTCGCACGGTGCGCGGCGATGCAGTGAGATTGGGACTATTGTGAGAAGGAAGAAGTCGTGCGAAGAGAGAAGAACCCACGCGACGTGCGCAAGGGTAGAGACACTGTGGCTAGAAGAGCTGCGCGACGACGGGATTGCGCGGCGCGAGCAAGAGGTTGCACAACGCTCAGACACAGAGGGAGATCTTGCAGCTAGAAGAGCTACGAGCCACCAGTAGGACTGCCACAGAACCTGGTCTAAGACACTTGAGTCCTTGGCCAACCCATTAGATTCACTTCGGGTGAGACTTCAGGCCGCCTTGTGGTCTGTCGCCGAAAGGGCCAGTGAGTTAGGGGTGTTGTTGGTTGATTATAGTAAACCCGGGTCTGCCCATGCAATCAACAGTGTAGTAGTTGTGTGAGGCACATCCTCACACAAGTTGACCCAAGAAATTAAAATAATAAAATGTATTTTATTGTGGCATAAGAGAAGTTGGCCCCAGTTAAGAAGACAAGTTGGCCCAGATAAAAAATCACATAGAAAATAGTATAAATAGGAGGGACACCTCCTCATTTGAACATACCACTCAAGCAAATTTGCTTTAGCAGCAAGGAGGTTCACTCAAGACAGTAGAAGACAGGTTTTTGTGGTTTTTCAGCATGGAATAAGTTCGCTCTTGTTTTATCAGGGTTTATGTTAATGTAATATGGATGTACATTGATCTCTATTGGAAGGTGTGAGTATGGGGGGAGACAATAGTTTTGTATTGTCTATGGTTGGGAGGTGATAGATCATCGCCATGGTTAAATGAGCTCTACATTCATTTTTTTGTTTATATGCTTGGTCATTCTTTTAGTGATCCTATATATAAAATCCAACATATAAGAGATCATAAAACACACTCGATGGAGTTATGGAGCAATAGATAAGAGATATCAATCGTATACACTTTCCAATGAGTCATTACAATAAATAACATGTCAAATCACTTCCATGCAAGGAATAAAGAATCTACTGCATGGGGAATTCAGCCTCCCATTCAAACTAATGTGAATTGCCTTCCTTGGATACTTGTTGTGCACCTCAGTTTCTTCACCATGATCAATCAATGCGACATGCTTTTCTTCTTTGACATTTAAATCATGCTTGATTATCTTCATAGTGAACTCGCCTCTTAAATGATTGTAGGATTACTTCGTTAACATGGTGACTTAAGTGTCTTCATGCAATGGGTGTAACTCAAGTGTCGTATTAATTGTCATATTTTAACATAAGTGACATCTTTTAGTTTAACTAAAGTGTCATTGTTTAGTTTAACCAAAGTGTCATCATGCAGATCACTTTAGTTAACAAATTCCTTTTAATTAACACTTCAGTTAACTATTATTAACTGAAATCATGTTGATTGATCTCACTGAAATGAACACTGATTTCTCATTTTACTTAACCGATTGCATACATTAATATTTCAACTAATGCTTTAACTCAAGCATTAATTGATGAATGCATTGTTATTTAACTAAAGCTTTATAAATGAAGCTTTAACAATTCAAGTTCACTTTAATCAGCTGAAGTGTCATCATGAGCAATTTAGAATTCTCTTGATCTTTATCTCTTTTCTTTTTACTGCATGGTCAGTATGTGTTAACTTTAATTATCTATCATATTGGATTATACTAAGAAGATTTATTGGATGTTGTGATCATATTATATCACCCCGGACCAAATGATCATATGCTAAAATAATTCACTCTAGAGTTGTTTAATCTCTAATGGATACTTAATATCAACCGGTGATCATGGTTAGCAATACATCACACAACATTAAATGCTTCAACGTGTAAAACATTACCTCTATACAGGAGGTCCACCCCATGGATACCTTTATATGAAGGTCCACATGAGAATCTTGACTTGACACACAAGTCCAGAGGCTTATCCAACAAGAATTTAGAACATCATCAGATTGATCAATCAAAGTATTCACCTCTATATAGGAGGAATAACCTTTATACAAAAGGCTTATTCATTTAGTCCAACTCAAGAATCTAGTCCAAGTACTTGAGTCCAACTCATGCTTCCTCTATACGAGAGGATCTAATCCTGGCTGCACAAGATTGGCTTGGAGAATGGTTCATGATACTATACATTTAACAACATTTGGATGAGGAATTGATCACCATATGCCTCCAGGCTCTAGCAGATTGGTGATTGATCATGTGTAGGATTGTCATGGCACCCTAGTCCATATGTGATGATGAGAGGGGATGTTCTTCACAAGCCTTGATAGGGATGGTAAGGATAGCGACAGGGGAGATGTCTCATATGATTATGTTTAGGTAGTTATGTGGAACTGGCCCCATGCATTAACATGGGATTTTTTTATATGTATTACATATTTTGACATAACGTCGGTCTCTTTTTGTAAACACTCCTTACAAGCCTTGATAGGGATGGAAAGGATAGCGACATGGGAGATGGCCCATATGATTATGTTTAGGTAGTTATGTGGAACTAGCCCCATGCATTAACATGGGATTTTTTTTATATGTATTACATATTTTGACATAACGTTGGTCTCTTTTTGTAAACACTCCTTATTTTTTGGATCACAAACACACACACATGTGGTTTTATAAAGCCTTACATGTGATGCAATGCAATATATGTTATTGTTGACTCCTCTTTGGTTGAGGGATTGGTGACATTCCCCTTTGGAGCTAAATTGATATTGCTAGTGTCATTGGGTTGCATGGTTTCTTTTTTACTAAGAAGGTGAGAGTATTCCCCTTGATATGGGTTGATAATTGATTCTAGTTATTCTTTGGCCTCTCCCTCCACTCAAGCCTCCAATAAAGTCTTTGATCTTACAAAGGGGAGTTGCAAGTTTTAAATCTCTCTCCCCTATAATAAATTGGGTATTTGTACCACATAGTCGGGGCAATAACTCCACATTTGAATAATTAAGAGAAAATAAAATCCCCTTATCGCCCCCTCAAAAAAAATACCTATAATTATACTTTATCATGGAATGTGATGAGATTTTGTATACAGCAACATTGCATAATGTCAATGCATAATGTGATAAAATTTATACAACTTGATACAAGTAGAAATTAAGCTTAAGACAATGAGACTTATTGCTCAAGTGTCTTGTTAGCATAAATCTAGGTTAGTTTCCATTGAAGCATAGTCAAATCTCCACATTCTATGTGAGAAATGCACCTACAAACTTTGGAACATGAGTTTGAAAAAGAGGAAGAGTATTAATATGGAATGAAATCCCAACATATGGATATGCCATTGTATTAAGATTGCTTGTAATATCACATATATAACAATGACAAGATAAAGATGACCTAGAAAACATGGCATCGAAAGAAACGATGAAGTTATTATCAAAGTGAGGAGTATGTTATTGCATTGATGTAATACCCCCAATTTTGACTTGGAATGTATTTAATCAGAATTATGTAAATGATATAATTATGCTAGTATGGATTCCTAGTGTGGTGCTCAAGGCCAAGTCTCGACTAGTGAATGGCTAGGCATGTAGGATGTATATATTTTTATTGGACTATATGATTGGCTTATCACGCCAATTCAAAATGTATGTAAATATTAGGTTGGAAAATAACAAAATGGTCCAAGTTGGCTATGTAAAGAGCACTATAGGGGCTATGATTCCACCAGAGGGGAAGAGGAAAGGCGGCCCATGGGAAACTAAATCTTATGTTGCCAAGTGTCAACATCAGAACTCATCCAAAATTCTGCCATGTGCCTTAAATGAACCAATTACCATCTCTTGACTATTACCCAATCATTGAATGCAAGTGTGAACTTGGTGGGGAAAGTCACTTCATGTAGTTATTGAAGCATGGGGTGGTGACAGTTTTGTCAGCTGTCAGGACTCCTTTTCTTCTATGGTTAGAATCTATGTCAGTTGTCTTTTAACCCTTATCTCATTTCCCTTGGATTCAAGATCCAGTCTATCATTCTCTCATGCAAATCTACATTATGTAGAGCTTCCTATTGTTGTTCATGACCATTACTAGACTTTGTGGAACCCATAAATTTGAATTTAGAGATAGAGCTGAAATTTTGAAGGAAAAATATATGGTTGTATGTGAGCATAAGGGTTGGGCAAGTTAGGAACCCTCGTCCATTGAGTTCTGCTACTTTTGGATGTTTGAGAAGCCTATAGGAGGTTCTCCAACAACATACAGTAGGTTGGAATCTTACTGCACACACTAGTAAGCACTATAAGGGTTGGAGTTCCTTAGGGAATTGTGGATTAGTGAAGGGAAACATCTTCCTTGTTTTGTGTGGGGCAATTGGAAGGAGTGGCATGGTTGTGATGCCTTAGTGAGATCCCTGTATAGCTTTTAGATAAGCATAGAGAGCAGAATGGGTTGTTGGATAAGAGAGAGAAGCTTATAGTTGTTTCCTTTTCCTTAGTGGCCTCATAGCCCAACTTGGGGGTGGCCTCTTAGCAGAAAGAATAAATGTTGGGCAGAGTGCCTACGGTTGGGTGGAAAAGTGTTCTTACACAACCAGTTTCTTAGATCTTTTTTTATTAAAAATAAGTACTCTTTTGTATCAATGTACAATGATTTTATTTTTATGCTAGTGATATTCACGCCTATAATTGCATGATGTGTGTGTGTGGATTGAGTTATTTCTAATGTGTGTTTTTAATTACATATATATACATGCATTTTAAAGTTATAAATTAGTAATTATGGTTATGGGAGAAATTTAGAAGCCCATATTTAGTTAATGTCCCCTCCTGCTCGTTGGAATGAGGGATGGGGATGTCACAATTAATTTGGGGACTTACACCCCGAATCCAACTTTGGAATTGAGAAAGTTTTTAGTGTGGATTATGCCTTATAAACCATATTTTATGCATGCAAGATGATTCATAACACATTCCCAACAATGATGTTAACACACACAACATGAAAATTCACAACAAGAGTAAATATGGAATGGAATCCTATCATGCCCTCTTTATGACAAAATTAGTAGATGATATCACTTGTTGATTTAGAGATCCACATAGTTCCTTTAGAACTTATAGAGTACTAGGACCCTAAATGTATGGGATTATTTTTTTGCCAACATAGATCCATATTAACCCAGATCTATCAAGGGCCAAGAGGGATCCGATTTCTTAAAGCGTAATTGCGTCGAGAGGTGCTCTATAGCCCAGTATGGGGGAGATCTTGTAACGTTATATAACGTTTCTCATGTAACCTTCCTCTTGTAAATGTCGGCCATAAAAAATATTTTTTTAAATATCCTCCAAAATAAATGTTGGCCACAAAAACAACCTAATATGGGGGACATGTTGTAGTGTTCCTACCTAACAAAACAATAAAAAATAAAAAATTTAATTATCTGCCAAAAAAAATGTCGGTCAGAAAAACAACACCATATGTGGGAGATGTTGTAATGTTCCTACTTAACAAAATAATAAAAAATAAAAAATTGAATTATCCACAAAAAAATGTTGTTTTAAAACCATGTGCAATGCATCCTAAACAACCCATGGTTTTATTGTACATTGTTTAGGAGGGCCTTGCAAATGGTTTTAAAACCATGTGCAAGGCCTCCTAAGCAACCCATGGTTTTATTGTACATGGTTTAGGAGGTCGTTGCAAATAGTTTTAAGACCATGTGCAAGGCCTCCTAAACAACCCATGGTTTTAGGAGGGCCTTGCACATGGTTTTAAAACCATGTACAAGGGAGATGTTGTAATGTTCTTTCCTAACAAAATACAAAATAATAAAAATATTATATGTCAGCCATAAATAATATTAAATATTAATAATAGAAATATTATATGTCGACCTTAAATAAAAAGATGTGTATTTTGGTCTGAATCACACTAAAGTTGTTAGTTGAGTGCAATAATTAAGAAGAGCTTGGCACCTCCAAAGATTTGATCCCTCTCGGCGCTTGATAGAGCATAGGATTTGGATCTATGTTGGTTTATCTTAAATTGTGTACATGTTCATAAAAAAAAATTACACCTTAAGAAATTTGATCTCTCTTAGTGCTTGATATATATGGGTTTAAGATGGATCTATGTTTCTTTTATTTTTATTTTATTTTATGAGCCGACATGAATTTTTTAAAATATTTTTTATTTGGTTTTAATTTTTTATTTCATGAGCTAACATGATTTTTTTTAATACTTTGTATATTTGGTAACATTACATGACGTTATGTTATGTTATGTTACATGACATGCATCACCCCTACACTAGGATGTAAAGCACCTCACTACTCTCAAAATTTACACCTCAAGAATTTTGGTCTCTCTTGGTGCTTGATAGATTTGGGTTTAAATGGATCTCTGCTATTTTTTTATTTTTTTTTATAAGTTGACGCGGATTTTTTTAATTATTTTTTATTTGGTTGTATTTTTTTTTTTTTATGAGCCAAGATGACTTTTTTAATTACTTTCTATATTTGGCAACATTACATAGCGTTACGTTATATTACATGACAACATCTTCCCCATATAGGTCTTTATAGCACCTTGCTACTCTAGATGCATTGAGATGTTTCAATGTTAGCTCCTAATTAATTCATAATCCCAACTCCAACATTCAAACTTTGAATAACCGTCCCTACACAAATTCTCATGGTTATACTACATTTAGGAAATCAAGTGGGTATAATAGGCTTCAAGAACCTCAACTAGTAATCAACATAACCTTATTGCCAATTTCTTATTAGCCTCAATTGTCATGAGAATAACTAATTGACATTGCATCCCATTCTCACACTCTTTCTCAAAATAAGTTACAATCTCTTTCCTCTAATGTCTTTCTTGAGTTCTCAACCTTTCTCTAAGTCAGTTATGATGTGTCCATTTCCTTAATCTTTCTCCACTTTTAAGGCTTTATAACTTGTCCTACTTACATTTGTCGAAGATGGTTGTTACAAAAAAGACTCCCTTTCGTAGATGGTTTGGTTGTCACAACATGAAAAAGCTGCAATGCAACTAACCCTTGCCAAAATTATAAGCATAGAAATAACACTATGTTAACTTTTCTATGCTAGCTATAGCGCTTATCTATGTAACCTTGGGCATGTGAAAAAGAGCACATGCATAGTTTTTAAGTCGTCAAGCATAAAATGATAATCCTTGACTCCTTAAACTTTTAGTTCCCTTGTCTCTACCATCGCTTCCCTCGAATATTAATTGATCTTGAATTCAAACTGTAGTGTCATGCTTACGAGTTTTGACATAAATAACATTAAACTTTTAGTTCCCTTGTCGCCACCATAGCTTCCCTCGAATGTTAATTGATCTTGAATTCTTACTATAGTGTCATGCTTACGAATTTTGACATGAATAACATTATAGAAAGAATAAAATAAGTGTACAAGTGGCAAATGCATGCACTCACTCATATGTTAGTTGCATGGAATATTATTTATTACAAGTAGTTTAACACACATGGTCAAGAAATGTGTAATGTGCAAGGTAATGGTGGAGAGCAATATGTTTCTAATTCCAATCGATGCTTCCAATCGATGCTTGAGACTTTGAGAGCATTTTAGCAACAACCACGACAGTGCAACTGGGTGGAGCTTTGTGTGTTGGAGCCTCGATGTGCTTGGACCACAACAACCATGGCAGAGCTTTGTGAGTTAGAGCCCCAATATGCTCGAACTGCGCGGTTTAAGCATGTCAAGGATTTAACTCACAAGGCTCCACTCTATACGGAAGAGAATATTGTTCAGGTAAATACAACCAAAAGAAAGCCAAGATATATCTAAGGCGAATAGATTTCCGATTCAATTTTACATGTGCCCATTCTTATACCCCCACCTATAGCCGATCAATGGAACTTTGGGGATCTACTACATGACACTGTTGGAAAGGTCCTGCTTTTTAAGCGCACACCGAAGGTCCTGAAATTGGAATACTATTGTCTTTTAATTTGAAACTCAACAATGGTATAAAATGTTTTTAAGCACCTTCCATATATATCTTACCTTCTATTCTTAAGAGTGAATTTGCTTACATTCTCCATGAAGCACAACTGTAATTTCCTTAACCCTCCTATTCAAGAAAGCTTTTGGATTGAGGTATCGTTGGCCTACAACTGCATTCTCGTATTTCCATAATCCTGGCATAGGTAGAGTTGGGCCTCTATTCCCTTGACCTATCATTTGACTAAGAATCTTGTGCGCCATTTTATAATTGTCCAAATCTTAAATTAAAAAATAAAATTTAGTCGAGTTTGTATAAATCATACATTTAAAAAAGAACATCAAATAAATAAGAGTACTTATTTATGTAAACACCATAATTGCATATAATTTAAAATACCCATGTCCTAATTGTATAGAATTTAAATGATGGTTGGTTATTCTATGCATGAGCCTGTATACGAAGGAGTGGCATGACAACAAAGCAAAAATAGTAAAAGAGACAACGGAGATGGAAAGAACTGCCAAATTTGGTGTTATGAAATAAGTCAAGAATCTCCCTTCATGAAAGCAAGCAACTGCCCATATAATCTGGTTTTGTTCATTTATCCTTCCGAGTTCTTCTATCTTTAGCTCCGTGAGGACCATGGATTTCATGTGTCGCATCTACTTTGAAATATCTTGCAGAGAAATATGAGAATCTCAAATGTTTCTCTGTTTTGTAGTCTTTTGTTTATTATCATATGGGATATGTTGATTAAAATTTGCCAAAAGTTTTATGTATAACAGAGGTCCATCATGGAAAGTTCACTTAGACGGAAGGGATAACACAACCGCCAACAAATTACGACAAACCTAGATGGGACAAGTACAACTTGTCAAAGTCTTTACCAGCAAGCTCATCTTAGATCCAAAGTTGTATATTAATTATATTTAATGCATTTAATGCTTCATTGTACCAGATTGTAATACCATATAACATGTGGCATTTTTAGAAATTGTTTTATTTATTTTTTATTTTGAAAATATAAATCTCTTACATAAATTTATGTCCCATCGAAATTGTCCTAAGCCAATAAAAAAATCAAACTTTTTATATTTTAAAAATTGTTAAATGTATTTTGATTTTTAAGAATATTATATTTAATATTCAAATTCTACACAACATTATAAAACATATACTAATTTTTTATTTATAAAAAAATTAATGAAAGTCAAATGGATTTGACTAGGGATAAAAAAAATGTCTACCTTTCAAGATGGTTAAAAAAAAATTTCATAATTTATTCATGTACATTTGTGTGAGTCTTATTCACAATTTTAGGCCAGTGATGAACATACCCACCTTGCAAGGTCACACCAATCCATTCTCCTTTGGATTTTAACATATGCTCGCTAATTCACCTTAATCTTTATGTGACCATATGGGATTTTCTTTCAAACATAGCGAGTAAGAACATTCAAGCTTTCCATATTGTAACAGATAGGAGAATTTAAAAAATGGTGAATAGCGTATTTATGCAAAACCAAAAGAGTTTTCAGTTATATTTTCGTTGATCTTGATATTAAGAAAATAATACATCTACCTGCTTCAAGGTCAATCCTCAGTGCTAACATGGAGAGAATTCAAGGTCAGTCCTCAGTCCTAACATGGAGAGAACCCAAGAGACGACCAATCGGTGGTTTTAAATAGCAATGCATAGAACGTAATAACAAACCATTCCAGGATGAGTATAGACAAGCCTTTGCTATTCTATGACATGGAGGTAATTGATGGATCGTGTTCTGCTGGAGCCTGCACGCTAGGGTAGATCACTGCTGAGAGAGAGCAAGTATGGTGGCGCCTGGGGGAGGGGAGGCCGCCACCCCCCCCACCCACTGAGATCGGATGAGGAAGCCTTCAGAAGGCTCCTCACTAGCAGAGGAAAGAAGTCCACTATCCTGGAGATCCCGAAATTTATCAAAAAACTGGAGGAAATCCCTGAAATCGCCCTTCCTGAAGAAAAACCAATGAAAATAGCTCTGGCACTGGCTAAGCGAGGTTTAGTGAGTCAGTTTACGGGGTTATGGCCTTCCACCAAGACCACAGATGACTGGATACAGTGGAACTAGAAGCCCAATCTGAAACATGGAGTAACTTGCTACCCAGTTGGGAGAGGATTTTTTGTCTTCGAATTCATATCAGAAGAAGACCGGGACTTGATTTTTAGAAATGGCCCCTACTTCATGGGGACGCAGGGCCTTTACTTGAACAAATGGACGCTGGACTTTGACCCCACGGTCGATCTCCCCAAAGAGGTGCCGGTGTGGGTCAGGCTCCCTAATCTCCCGGTGCATTGCTGGGACTTCGAGTCATTGCAGAGAATAGGGAACAGAATCGGCTGCTTCATTGACAAAGCCGACAACAAAGGACAATACACCTGCGCCAGAATCTGTGTTGAAGTGGACCTTGAAGCCGGCCTTCCGGAGGTAGTGAAGTTAACAATTGGATCTTGGACCCATTATCAGAAACTGGACTATGAGCACCTGCCATTCAAGTGCAGGAATTGCCAAGAGCACGGTCACTTCCAAAGGCACTGTCCGAAACTGGCCAAGGGGAAAGAAGATGCGGAAGGTTGGTAGAAAGTAAAGAAAGGGAAACTCTCCAACAGTACCAAAATCAAGGAGAAAGCGACCCAGGAACCTCCAAAGGGAGGCAACTCAAAAACCAACCTTCAAGAAGCTCCTAATGAAGCTCAAACCCCCACCAGCGTTCCAGAAAAGGAAGAAGTTAGGGCACCACAAGGCCCAATCATCCCAGCCCCCCACCCTGCTATCTACAGCCCGTCAAAGGAACATATAAGCTTGGGATCAGAAACAGGAGCTGAATCATCAGAGGAAGGAGATACTGAAGTAAGCAGCCCATCAGGCACCCCAAATCAACCAAAGCGGGGACGGAAAACTGAGAAGAAAAGAAGGGAAGAGCAGTCCTATAAGGATGTGGTTCAAGGCTCACAGCATACCATTCCAGAAATGATGAACACCAGATCGGGAATGAAACTTGGGAAAACCCCGAAAGGGGGCCATCCCCCTCAACCAGGTAAATAATGCAATACGTCTCCTGGAACTGCAGAGGACTAGGTAGCACCATAAAAGAAGAAGCTATAAGGGATTTAGTAAGAGCAATGATGCCGGAAGTCCTCCTAATCCAGGAGACGAAACTGGAGGAGGAGGCTCTCCTCCGAGCAAGTAACTCGTTCTGGAAGAAAGGCCCGGGCAGGGCTTTGAGTGCAAGAGGAGCATCGGGAGGCCTGGCAACGTTCTGGGACTCTACAAAGCTTGATCTTGTAGAAGAAGAAGGAACCATTCGCCGGTTATTCACCAAGCTGCTCCACAAAGAATACGGCCACCCTGTAAGTATTTTTAATATGTATGTTCCTGTCTCGTATGCAGAGAAAAAAGAGTGTTGGGACACCTTAAAACTTTTTCTTAACCAACATAATCCTGAAAATTTAGTAGTAGTCGGGGATTTAAATGTTACTCTTGCTCTGGCCGAGAAAAGAGGGGGATCGATTGTCCGGGATCTTGCAAGAGAGTGGGTGGAAGACTTGATGCCGGATTGGGATCTTGAAGATATCATTCCTGACAGTGGGAAATTTACTTGGTCCAACAAAAGGATAGGGCCTGGCCATATAGCTGCTCGCCTAGACCGCTTCCTTATTCATTCCTCCTTCCTTACTCTTGGACTTATGGCGACCTCCAAGATCCTCCCGCACTATACCTCTAACCATAAACCAATCTCACTATCCCTCTCTCCCGGACAAAAGTTAGGTCCCATTCCCTTTCGGTTCAACCCAATCTAGGTAAATCTGGAAGGCTTCCATGATATTGTGTCCAATTCCTGGAAAGTTCATGTTTATGGTTCCCCCTTCTATGTCTGGGAAAGTAAACTTAGAAGACTCAAAGCTGATCTGAAAGCTTGGGCCAAAGGCCTAAGATCCCCTACGGATGAAAGGAAAAGAGCTCAGAAGGCCCTGGAACGACACCAACTAGCCTTGGAAGAGTCCCTGGTCACTATTGCCTTGCTCAACCGGGAGGCTGAACTTCAGAGGAATTATCACAAAGCTTGTAGAGAAGAGGAAATCTACTGGAGAACCAAGTCAAGGACGCTTTGGCTCCAAGCTAGAGATAAAAACACCACTTTTTTTCACAAGCAATCTCAGGCCAGGAAAATCTACAACTCCATCAATGAAATACAAATGCAAGACCAAGTCATAACGAATTTCAATGGAATCAAGGAGGCTGCCCACTTCTATTTCAAAAACCTCTATTCTGCTCCGGATTTGGAACCGGTGGACCCAAAGTCCTACCCTCTCTCAGAGATTCCAAACTTGATTAATGATGATGATAACCAGTTGCTGAACAGCCCTGTAAGCATTCGGGAAATCAAGAAAGCCCTTTTTAAAATGGAACCGGACAAAGCTCCTGGGCCGGATGGATTCACAGCCCGGTTCTACATTTCTTGCTGGGACATCATCAAATCGGATTTGTACAGAATGGTTAAGAAGGCTCAGAACTGCTCCAAGCTGGGGGGCAGCACCAATTCCTCATTCTTGGTCCTTATTCCAAAAGAAAAAGGAGCCAGTAACTTCAGCAGATTTAGGCCTATATCCCTCTATAACATGGGATATAAAATCATTACCAAAATAATGGCTAACAGACTTAAAAAATTCCTGCCAAAATTGATCCCGGAAAATCAAGGCGGGTTTGTGAAAGGAAGACAAATTCTGGACAATATTATTCTAGTCCAAGAAGCCATTCACACCAGCTATAAGAAAAAGGAAAAAGGCATGGTAGTAAAGCTGGATCTGGCTAGTGCCTTTGACAGAGTCAGGCACGATTTCCTTTTTGTAGTCATGAGCAATTCTGGGTTCAGTTAGAAATTTACAGATTGGGTTAAAGCTTGCATATCAGCTCCTTGGATAGCTTCGTTGGTTAATGGACGTCCCACTAGCTTCTTTAGGGCCTCAAGAGGCCTAAGGCAAGGCTGCCCTCTTTCCCCTATGCTCTTTGTCATCCAAGCTGTTGTTCTAAGTTTCCAACTGAACAGAAAACTACAAAATATATCTCTTTCAGGCATTAGAATTGTCCCAAAGGTTAAGGATGTCAATCACGCCCAGTTCGCTAATGATACCCTTTTATTGGGAGCAGCCAATCTCAATACATCTAGTAAATTCAAAGCGGAACTGAACTTCTACAGGAACAACTATGGAAGTGAAATAAATTTCCATAAAAGCAAGATCTATGGTTGGAATTGTACTCCCCGGGAAATGCTGGAGTTATCCCGAATTCTAGAAATGGAAGGCCTTACAACCTGGGATACCTTTACTTATCCGGGCATTCCAATCTTTAAAGCTTCCCCTAGAGTTGTTCATTGGCTGCCCCTGCTGGACAAGCTAAAAAACAAAATCCACGCGTGGGGAGCAAAATGGCTCAACAAAGCAGGTAAAGTAATCTTGATGAACTCTGTCCTTACAAGTCTTCCTATCTACCATTGTTCAGTCCTTCTAGCTCCCAAAACCATAACAAACAAGATTAATGAGCTGCTCCGTCGCTTTCTCTAGGAGGGTGGCAGAAACAATGAAAAGAAGCTGCATCTGGTGAGCTGGGACAAGGTCACAAAGCCAAAAATGGAGGGGGGCCTTCAAATCAGAGATGTGACCACCCAAAACCTTGCCATGGGTGGTAAAATTCTCTGGAATATGATCACTGGGAAAAGAACCTGGAGCAAGCAAATTCTCCGGAAAAAATACTTTACAGGAGATAAGGAAAGATGTCTGGAAAAGGCCACCAAAGTGCAGAAAGGATCCCCAATCTTCTCACTCTGTAAAAAGGCTCTCCCACACTTCATCTCAAAGCTCACATGGATCCAAGGAAACGGGGCAAAAATTCAAATTTGGGATGACTCTATTCTTGGAGATTAGCCTCTTAATGGAGTCAACGATCTGGAAAATATTAAAGCTTGGCTTAATGCCAACAATTGCAACACTCTATGGGACATTTCCTCTTGGAAAAGTGATGACAATGAAGCCTGGGAAAGTTGGAATTTGGGTGATTATCCAAACGAGCTTCAGGAGGAAGCGCTGAAACTACTGGATCTCCTTCAGGGGAAATCGCCCATAAGTGCCAGAGCAAGAGATAAACGTGGCTGGGGCTCAATATCCGGAATTTATACAGCAGCTGCTGGCTATGCTGCAATTCTGGAGATTCCTTGGGTCCCTCCAAATCCTGGACCATGGAAAGCCCTCTTGAAATTTCTGTCAATCCCAAAAGTTGACATTTTTATTTGGACTATGCTCCATAACAGTATTCTGACCACCGATAATCTCAAGAGAAAAGGATGGGCGTTGCCATCACGTTGCCCACTCTGCAATTGCATTGAGGAGACAACCGAGCATCTTTTCATCTATTGCGATTTCACTAAGGAAGTCTGGAAAATCATGCTTTGGCCCATCGCTGTCAGTTTACCAGATTCAATTATGGAGCTTATCAGTTGTTGGAATTCCCTCTCTCCCTTTAACTTGAGCCAAAAAAACCTTCTCAAGACCACGTGGATGTGGATTCCCAAATTCCTATGTTGGAAAACCTGGCTAGAGAGGAACAATAGAGTCTTTAAGGAGACCAGCAGACTCCCTCCTCAAGTTGCTGTCAAAGCCAAGATCATGCTTTCAGAAGCTTTAAATTCTAAGCCTGAAATAAGCAACACGGCCACCCTCTCTGCTGAAGAAGAGCGCTGGGTGAACGAGTTCCATCCGAATCTTCAAAGCAAGGAAACCAGCAAACCTCTTCAAAAGGCAGATTGGGAAATCAAGCTAGAAGAACAGGAATTCATTAAGTGGAGATCAGCTCTTGACGAATGGTGTCTTTTCTTTGACGGGGCCTCGAAAGGGAATCCCGGTCAAGCTGGGGGAGAAGGCATCATCTTTGAGCCATCCGGCATTCTCCACCTGTACTACGCTTGGGGACTTGGTTACGCCTCCAACAATCAAGCTGAGTATCTGGCATTGTGGCAGGGTCTAAGTCAAGCAAGGAAACTGAACATTCAAAAGCTCACTATTTTTGGTGACTCTAGATTGATTATTAAAGCATTACACTCTAAGAAAATGCCAACGGATATCAATCTCGCCCAAATTTACAGGAAAATTCTTCTCCTTTTGTCTCATTTCAGAATTTTTAAAGTCCATCATGTTCTAAGGAATTTAAATAGACTGGCGGATGCTGAAGCCAATCGGGGCACTCTGCTGAATAAAAGCCAACTGATAGTTAATGGAGAAATTTCAAATGACACGATTCCCTAAGGCTAAAGCTGCTCTAGCCCGCCTCATTACGTAGGCCCTTTAGATTTGAAGAAGATAATTCTGATGAGATCAAGCACAGCAGTTGTCACAGGCATCAAGATGAAGAGAAAGTTCAGCATAGAGTACTAGAATATGTATTGTAAGGCCCCGGCAGCCCATTTGCCAGACTATTAATAAAATTTTAACCGTTTTCGTAAAAAAAAAAAAACAAACCATTCCAGGCTTTTGGGTTTGGAAAAATGACTGTAAAACGGTAAGCCTGGTCTAATTTTTAACATCTCCATTATTATTATTACCTGCCGCAGGCAGGTTATATTGTATTCCATAACGCAGTTGACTGCGTATTAGTTCCCGTTTGACCCACTAACACTTAAATATGTTATAAAGTTCAACATTACAATCACTTTTTATGTATTATTTTAAATATATTAAAAATTATTTATGTACAATATGATTTGTCTACAATAATATAGGTCTTATTTTGAAATGATTACCAACTTTAATTGTGTTGATATGCATTTAATGTTGTGTGACTTGAAAGGGTCCCTATAATTTATTGCCAATTTCATTGATTGGGTAGAGTTACTGATGTGGATGTGGATGTTGTCACTAGCGGATTCATTGCACTGGCGAATTTGGAATGGCCGCGACTGCAAAAGCATTAAGGTGTGTCACTGTGTGGCCTCTACTCCATTGACATCGGCTTAATCAACATTTATGTCCACGATATGTGCTAAGATTGGTGCCAACTCCACGAGCAGTGTAATAAATCATATGTATCAATGCCTAAAACTCCCTTTCATTTGAGCTTCCTTAAGATATTGGGCCCCTTCATTTTTCCATAGGGCTTCATTTGTTTTGCTCCTGGGTGCTATTGTTCCAACTATTGTACCATTGATCAGTTGATTTCCACTTTTTTTATCTTTGGCCATATACTGATGGATTGAGTTTTTTATTACACTCTTTATTGGATTTAGGCCTTCCTAGCCTTATTTCGACATTGTATCAGGTTGTTACAGTTATTATATGTACTTGATCTAGCCGCTTGATTGCCATGATCCCATTATGTATTGAGACATGTTCACAAGCATGGGGATGCCTGCCTCTTTATATGGATATTATATATGCCCTTTTGGTTGATCGTTTGTAGGTGGACTCATGGGTCCCTTTTGATTGATCGTTTGCAGGTGCTCCTGGGTCCCTTTTGGGAGGTTTCTCTTTAATAATTGTTTTGTTTTTTATATTCTAAATATATAATATAATAGGCAGCTAGGCGGCAGGAAGTCTACACCGATTCATAGAGAATCCAGGCCAGCCATAAGGCATCCTTTAGTAGTTATGAGAGCTGCAATAAGCCTCTATGAGTTTTTTCTTTAATAAGTAATAAATACTAGTAAAAGGCCATACATTAAATAAAGCCTTCACCTATTAGTTTGGAAGAATAAAAAATATTGCTGCAGCTTGCAATAATAACATCCTTTGCCTACCCGATTAAAAATATACTCTTATAATAATCATTCCTAAATATTTTAGTGTCAATTGGTTGGAGCTCTATCAATAATTTTTTTATATTAAAACCATCCAAACTCAATCACAATTATATGTATATTTTTTTTATTAATGTATCTAAAGATATGTAATATTAATTTTGGTCCATTATTATAAAATAATGATAATAACAATAATAAAGAAAATTTGCAATTAAAACTTTATTTATATTAAAAAATAAGTAAAAGTCATAATTTATTTTAAAATTATCTTTTATTCTAATTAAAAATTAATAAAATTTATATACTTAATATAAAATTGATTAAAATTATTAATTATAACTTAAAAAATATAAATAAATTGTATAAATTAAATTTATGTAAAACTATTTAATAGATAGTATACATTATATGTTATTCTATAATCTTTAAGGATGTAGTAAAAATAAAATGTAAGCTTAAGTCACTCATTAACATATTTTGAAAATAAATATTAAATATAATTGAAATGCAAAGAATATAACTAAAAGTATATGCAATGCCACAAATTGCTCTTCATGTTTTCATGTCTTCGTCTATACCTACAAAACAAATATTGCTTACCATTGGCAATAATTAATTAACACGGTAAGTATGACATTCATGAGCTTAGGTTTTAATATTTTCCAAGTAAAAGGTCAAAATTTTGCTTTATTTATTAAAATTTTAAATATTAGATTTTCATTAAAAGGTTAAAATTTTGCTTAATTTATTAAAATTTTAAATATTATATTTTAATTAAAATTTGATATTTTAATCTTTTGTATTGTATTTTGTATTATATTGTATAAATATTTGATGTTTTTTTGAAATTTACTTATAAATTTTATTAAACTAATTAAAAATTAACTATTATAAAAATACAATTATTATACCTGCCTATATTGTAATCGATCACAAGTCAAACTCCTTTGACTTGGTGTTTTTTGAGGCAGTTTTAAAAAATCAAAACCTATTTTGCAAAGTATGACTTAGGGGTTTGCAAAAAAAAAATTAATTTTGTAAAAAAACTATTTTTGTAAACAGCTGATTGGTGGATAGAAGATGATGTCAGCTTTGGGATTTGGTATCTGGATTTGAGTTGACATGTGGCAAGATGACGTCATAATAATAGAATTAAAAAAATGAAAATTATATCTGCCATCTGTTATTCTGTTTGTATTTTGTGTTTACTGACGGACTGAGAACCTACGGATTTGCAGGACAGGATCGATCAAAGCCGGTCAGAATTAGAGCAAGTAAATTGTCGAGCCGGGAATTTGAAATTTTGAATTGGATCATGTCGTTTCATTTCTCTAATTCGTTGACTAATGGGTTTTTGGGCGTTCATGGAGATCGGCTTCCGCAAGGACGATTGAGGTGGGGGGAGTCTCATGAATGCAGTTCCAGCACTGAAAGCCGAAGGAGTAATCAGTTTGGTAGTTAGTTGATGATAAAGCAAGATGAAATTACCAGCGATGAAGGTGGTTCTGCAGTATTCAGTCAGAATTCGGCAGTAGAACAGGGCGCGAGATGTGCAGAATGCCCTGCTTCTCCTTCCCTAATATGTAGTCATGTCACTACTTCGCCCGCCTTGTCGCCTCATAAGATAAATGCAAGCAAATCCGTGCGATGTCGCTGCAACAGCGAATCCACGGATTCAAGAACTGAGGTATACTTAAATGTTTAAGGAATTCAAGAACTGAGGTATACTTAAATGTTTAAGGAATTCAAGAACTGAGGTAATTTTTAAGGAATTGTGATTGTAATGGCGTTTTTCCTTTTCGTTTTTACTTCGAGGGCTCAATTGTTCTATACAACGGAGATCAATCCCGAGGAAAAGAACCAATTGAAGTATCAGCTGGTGTAGCCGGAGTTGGGCCGTCTTCAGCCAGGTCTGATAATGCCTCATTTGGTTTATTTGCTGCTAATTTGTCTTCTAACAGAGAGAGCAAGCCCACTTCAGAGAACCCAGAAGGTTAGGTTCTTTCTGTAACTCTAGTATTAGCTGTTAATTGAACAGTTTTTTGAGCCTGTTGTCCAAAGGTTAGGTTCTTTCTATAACTCTAGTATATTTAGCTGTTAATTGAACAGTTTTTAGAGCTTGTTGTCCAGAGTCCAGACATTACAGAAGTATAAATTCAAGAATGTTTTAGTTTCTTTGGTATGGTTTAGTAGATTCTACTTCAAAGAAAGATTATTAAATTGCAATTTTTGTGTTAGAAGACTGAGATGCTGTTTGAATGCTTGCAGAAGAAAGCAATGGAGTGCGGGATATTCATGTAGCGGTGGAGCGGTCGAGAGCAACAACGAGCAATGAGACGAGGAGATCTACGCAGCGTCGTCAACGCAACTGGTCTGATACTTCAATGGGATCGTTTGTATCTAGTGACAGTGAAAGTATAAGCTTGAGCACAAAATTTAATAACGTTCTTGCAGCAGCTGCTGCAGCTACGAGTAATTCCAGTGCCCAGGCTGTGGATTCCACTCGTCTCATCAATTTATTGAACGAAAACTCAACTGCTAGATCTCCTGCGATGAGGATTAGTAGTCGTTTGCCTGGTATTGGAGAAGAAGAACCCACCAGGAGCATGAGTGAGGATGTTGGGGATCGAAACGAGGGCGATGCGAATAATGGCCATAGTAGAAGGGATAATATGGCCCTAGTACCTACCAGTACTACGGCGGCTGCAGAAGCAAATCGAGAGCAGAGAAATGCAGGGAGAGATTATTTCGCACTAGTTCCTGTCGATGGAACCCCTGAATCTACAGGTATGTATTGCATATTGATCCATTTTTAAGCTCGTCTTACTGTTTAAGAAATCAAGGGAAGCTTCGACAGAGAAGAGAATGAACTATTCTGGAACACACTGTAAAAAGTTACAGTGATGCCGAGTTTAATTTTAATATTATAATTATTATTATAAAATAATAAGTTACACCGATTCCGACTTTAATTTTTAATATTATAGTTATTATTATAAAATAATATTGTTTTGGTGCATTTTGCTTCTATAACTTTATACACGTTTATGGATAAACACGTTGGTCTTTTATTAATTGTTTTTAAAATCTAAATGAATTTTATTTATTTATTAAATTACTTAGAAATAAAGGTAAAGTTAATTTTGAGATATCAAAGTTTTGGGATAAATCATTTTACTTTAAAATAACTTTAAAATAATCAATTTCAATTTAAAATAAAAATAAAATATCATTTTTAAACATTGAAAACAAAGTTGTTCGGCTCAAGATGGAAATCTGATAATAACATAAAATAACAAGTGGAATAAGCAACAAAGTTGCTTAGTACCTGCCTCCTAAGAAGAGATTGAAAATATATAGCAATAGGATAATTTTGCTATAAAAATATATGATAAAACAAATATAATTACAATTTGAAAGAAATTAAAACAAAAATGAATTAAAAAATGTCCATTTAACTACGATATAGGTTATTGCAATATAGCATAAAACAAGCATATTCAAGCTTCCTTACAAACTTCTAGTAATATTCTTGACTTGTGTTATAAAAATATGCAAGTTTCTTTATAGACTAGCATAAATAGGAAATGAGAAATAATAGCTTATAAGACTATAAATTAATATCATTGTTGTGAGAATAGTTATTTGAAGAGTCTTAGCATTGTATCTTGTTAAGAATTAGTTTTGGTTTTTATTATCTTTAAAATTGAAAACTAAATAGGGAATTTAGTTTTATTATCTTCATTTCATAATGCAATATTTATGTATCAATATAAATGAGTGAATTGTCTTTATACCAGCTATCTTTATGTGGTCTCAATCCTATTTAGCAGGTACTGTTTAAACTGTAAAGCATATTGGCTATTTAGTTCATGGTAACTTTTTTATTTTCATTAAAAAATCTTAAAATTATTATTAAAAACATTAATTTTTTAATATTTTTATTAAAATAAATTTATGACCAAAATT